>BQKN01061095.1:111666-130502 GCA_022839385.1 Asparagus kiusianus | reverse complement strand
CACTGAGCTGTGTGCGGGGACCTATCGGCAATTTTCGATGCCTACAACAGCAAGCATCGGGGTCCTCCTCCCAACCGTCGACTAACAAATGGGTTCGTGTCAAATGAACATGTTCTACTCTTGAGGAGCGCATCCAAAAGCTTCGTACACTCCTTGCGCACACACAGATCCTTGTACAAAAGACACAAGAATAACAAAAGGAAGAGGTGGTCAAAGAATCACCAAAATCCAAACAAGTCCGGGTGTCAAAGGCCAAAGCAACGCCTAAAATGGCACCAAAAACAGCTAAGACACCTCCACTTGGGGAGAGACACCAGTCGTGTCTCTCACCGAATTTCGGCTCCAAGGCTACTTCCAAGCCTCCGTCAGCTGCTGATCCCGCTCCTCTTGTTCCCGTACCTCTGGTGAAGCCCTACGACAGCGTGGATCTCTTCAAATTTAGAATTTCGTTGAAGGATCGCCTTGGTCCCCTACACAAAGATCGAGGCAAAGCTCCTGTTAAGGAACGCTTGGGTCCGCTGAATAATTCCCAAACAACTATTCAGACTGTGGGTCATACGCAACCTCCTAACAAATTGATTCCTGGAACCACCCGCTTAGGGGTTCGTGTGGAAGACCAGGAGCCCGTTGGGATTCCACCTGCATGAAGGTGTAATTATAAATGTGTGACTCCTGCGAATGCTAACAAGGCATTATATCCTCAAAAAAAGACGTGTCTGTTACATGACAATGTCATACCTTGTGAATCAAATCAACAGCCGATAAGTTGCTCTGACCACAACGTCGATGAGTTATACTATCAGGCTGGGGGTACGAATAAATCTTGAAAGAGAAGTACCCTAAAATCGGACTCACACAGCCCTTGTGAGAGGTTAATCAGAGCTGTCTTATCAGAGTGCAGCTACCCTAAGACCGCTCCACAGAGGGTCTCGGTATTCCGATGGCTTTCCACTGAAGCGTTAAAACCCAAATCAAGATGCTCCCGCAAAAGAAGACCGGCCATTCCAGATGATGAACTCCCAAAAGTCACCATCAACATGGCTGACAAAGGAAAGTTTATGCTCGCTTCGAGTGACGCTAATCCCGACTTTTCTCCGAGTAGAAAAGTCAATTTAGGGATAGCCTAATAAATGTCTTGGCTCCAGCTAGAAGCCGTTAGAAATAGCGATTACCCAAGGATGAACGAAGGACTGTCTTCAAATGACAAACTTTCGGATACTTCCTCCGCAATCGCCTCCAATGATACAATGTCTAGCATGGGGCGAGCTCGAGAGGTATTCATGATCACTACCGAACAAGTGGCTCAACTTCTTCAAGAAGCCTTATCCAAACAGAAAGAAGATTTTAAAATCAAAATAGAAAGTGCAACGGGTCAAGGATTTACAAGAGTTATCAAACCAGCATGATGAATCCAGTCGTCGCTACACTACTGATCACGTAGACAACAATTTATAAGTGGAAGAGAATATCAATATGGATACCCCTCTCGACAACAAAGACGCTAGGGATGGTCCCATCACTAATAACAACGCTGAGGGTGATCCCATCGTTCGTCCTCAAAATCACCCGAAGAAAGATACATGCGACGATGAGATGATGAAAGAGCAAGAGAATAAGATCAATGCCTTAATATCTACTCAAGAAGTGAGGAAAACGAGCATTCCGTGCCTATATTCAAGAGAGTAAGATTCAATCCCGTACCCGGCGAAGTTCACCCTAATTAATTTCACGCCATTCGATGGGAGAGGCTCTCCCACTCAACACTTGATCTATTTTAAGTCTCATCTGGGAGTAATCTCTGGGAATGAACCCCTGATGATTCGGTCATTCGTGGGCACCCTTCGTGGGGCGGCATTCGATTGGTATCGACGTCTCAAACCAGGGAGCATCAATTGCTGGGACGGCATGAAAAGCTCGTTCCTCAACAACTTCTTTGACGATGTCACCGAAGTGTCGGTCAGAGCTCTTCTAGATAAAAAGCAAAAGGATGGAGAGTCAGTTGACACCTTCATCAAATGCTTCCGAAATAAGACGATGAATTGCTAAGATCTAGTCACAGAGGAGTTCATACTCCAGACCTACCATCATAATCTCTCCCTCAATATCCTCGAAGTCATAGGGGTTGTCCCATCAACCATCTGGAATGAATTAAAACTTCATGGAGAACAGGTCGAGCGCTTCCTTAGAAGGAAAAAGGTCGAGAAAATAAAAATCCAAACCTTAATTTACTCCGGCGTCATAACGACAAAACAAGACAAATGAGAACGGTGTAGACTCCGATAAGTATATGATTTTAAACTGCTTCTCCATCAACTCCGATGAGTATATAAGCATAAACTGCTTCTCCATCGACGCTGATGAGTATATGAGTATAAACTGCTTCTCTATCAACTTCGAAGAGTATACGAGTATAAACTGCTTCTCCATATACTCCAATAAGGTTTACGAATATAAACTGTTTTCCAAACCTCTAACTAGTACATGAGGCTAAACTGTTCCCTACCTTTGATGGGAAATTCCTGGAGAATAGATATTCTTAAGGATAACCCAAAACCAATAAATTCTTAACCATGATAAAGAATGATTAAGAACCTCTCACTCTGGCTATTTAATCATTTCCGATATGATTAAAACTCTCCCACTGTGACTTCTCAAGCACTATTTCGTCGAGATGAGATTTAATGACTTCATCTGGTCAATCTTTCCTCACAAAACCTCCACGGTCTAATTGTAGAGTGCTTAACCCCTCACTGATCAAATCAATTAACGGTGGGTCCACTAAAATTATTTCTGGTTTGATCCACTTAAACTCCCGCTGTGTTTGCACACTCAACACTTTCATTGTTAGAGTCCGAACACAGTGCTAAAAGTTTCAAACCCCCTTGTGTTAAAGTCCTTGTAACTTAACACCACAAACTCACACTGTATTGACATGGTGATTTGTGCAAATCGACACCCCCACTGTCATTTGTAACACCTCACTCCTATCTTGGTCAAACCTTTAAATAGTTAGGACCACAACCAAAATCCCCTATCGATTTCTTCCATGAACGAGAGGTCTACTTTAAAATCGAGCAGTCAAACCTTTAAACAGTTAGGGTCATTCCTCCAATCCAATTGGTCAAACCTTTAAACAGTTAGGACCACAACCAAAATCCCCTCTCGATTCCTTCCATGAATGAGAGGTCCACAAATTGAACGATCAAACTTTTAAATAGTATAGGTTGTCTAAAAATCATAATAGATAGCTGATCCCCATCAAACACCAATGATAGAAGTTATAATTTAACGACTTTCAGAATATTATAATTTTATTACTTTCACGTACATCAATGAAAGTTACAATCTGACGACCTTCACAACAATTGATAAAACTCTAATCAATAGCCTTCACAATTAACATCGGGAGTTATAATCTGACGACTCTCATATTCTCAAGGAGCCAAGACGAAGATACAAGATGATGGTCTTTGCAACGCTCTAGCAAAAGAGACTACAAATTGACGGTCTCTTTAAATCCAGACGCAGAGTTCACCTATGCGTCTCAGATTCAAAACGCATAGCTCGTGGTTGTGTTCCCGGAACAAAACACATAGGTCCTCCCTGCATTGCAACACCAAAACGCGGAGGTCCGCCCCGTGTGTCAACATTAAAACGCTGGAGTCGGACCTGCGATGCAACACCAAAACGCGAAGGTCCTCCCCGTGTGTTAACATTAAAACACTAGAGTCGGACATGCGTTACAACATCAAAATGCCAGAGTCGAACCTACGTTACAACATCAAAACGCGGGGTCAGACCCGCGTTTTTTGTATTTGACTGGTTCAAACAGAACCTGAATGGTTTTTAAAACTGTATCTCCACTTAATGGGGTCGGTTACACCCTATTATGGAGAGATTTTAGGGGGGATTACACCCTTTAAATCCTTGAACAGTTTCAAAACTATTTCCCATAATTTGAGGGTGGTTACACCCCACTTAAGAGTGATTTAAGGGATGGTTACACCCCCTTAATCCCCTATAAATAAGAAGAAACTCAACCGAGTTAAGGGTTAGAACTTCTTGGCTCTCGAATTGGTCCTTCGGCTTGGCTACAACAGAAGAGATCCTTGGGCGGGCATCCTTGAGCAACAGCAAACTCACTTAGCTTATAAACCGATTTCGGTTAAATTAACTCTTTCATAGAGTTTCAAACTAGTTCTGAGTTATCAACTTATTCAGAGTTTCAAACTTGCTTTGCAAGTTCTCCACAACGTCTAATCGTGAGGAGAAGATATCGTTCCAGTGAATCAAGACGTTCGGATCATCAACGGAGAGCAAATTCGACGCAAGCACTCGAAGGAGGCACTCCATCGCTACTGTGAAGAACCCAGAATTAAACAAAGGAGAGAATCCAGATCATTCTCCTCTCTTTTGTAATCAGAATTCAAATTGTAATTAAGATCGAGAGAATACAAATCAAATTTCTTTCATTCTTTTTTACTACAAATTTCCCACCAAACAAACAGTTAGGGTCATTCCAATCCCATCTTGGTCAAACATTTAAACAGTTAGGACTATAGCCAAAATCCCCTCTTGATTCATTCCACGATCAAGAGGTCCACTTTTAAATTAAACGATTAAACCTTTAAATAGTTAGAGTCATTCCAAACCTCATTCAGTCAAACATTTAAACAGTTAGGACCAAAACCAGAGTTCCCTTTCGATAAACAAAAGACCTTCACCCCTATCGGGCGATCAAACCTTTAAACAGTTAGGATCGTCTCAATCTCTCCTCTGGTCAAACCTTTAAATAGTTAGGGCCAAGGTTGGAATTTTATCTCGATATACGAAAAATCCCCCTTCAAATTTGATAATCAAACATTTAAACAGTTAGGGTTTAGATTCTCAAAGTAGAGATCTCACTTTGCGTTTCTCTTGCAGCAGGATATAGAATATATAATTATTCCTCTCCAACATCGGATTTGTCTTTGTCCCAAGAGAAGGCACAATCTCTCAACATCAAATCCATGCTTCACACGCATGGGGGACTTTATCTCGATTCCTAAATAGAGATAAGTCTACATCTAACACATGCTGTCGGGTGGTTCGTTCTCGCGAAAATGATCAAGTCTACGTATTCAATGTCGTAACACATAAATCCATATCTTTATGCATGGGGGATGTTAACTTGATCCCTAAATAGAGATAAGTCTGCATCTAACACATGCTGCCGGGTAGTGCATTCCCATAAAATGGCAAAGCCTACATATTCGACATCGTACCAGGTCATTATTAATAACGCCAAAATCCATACTTCACACGTATGAGGGATTTTATCTCGAACCCTAATCAGAGATAAGCCTACGCCTAACACACATTGTCGGTTAGTCTTTTACCGTGAAAAGGACAAAAGCCCATGTATTCGACATCGTGATAGGTTGTTATTAATAATGCCAGAATGCATACTTCACACGTATGGGAGATTTTATCTCGATCCCTAATTAGAGATAAGCCAACGCCTAACACACGTTACCGGTTAGTCTTTTACCACGAAAAGGATAAAAGTCCACGTATTCGATATCATGGAAGGTTGTTATTAATAACACCAGAATCCATACTTCACACGTATGGGGGATTTTATCTCGATCTCTAATTAGAGATAAGCCTACGCCTAACACGCGTTGCTGGTTAGTCTTTTACCGCGAAAAGGACAAAAGCCTACATATTCGACATCATAGCAGGTTGTTATTAATAACATCAGAATCCATACTTCATACATATGGGGCATTTTATCTTGATCCCTAATTAGAGATAAGCTTACGCCTAATACGTGTTGCCGGTTAGTCTTTTACCATGAAAAGGACAAAAGTTCACGTATTCGACATCGTGGAAGGTTGTTATTAATAACGCCAGAATCCATGCTTCACACGCATGTAGAACTTTATCTCGACCCTAAATCAGAGATAAGCCTACGTCTAACACGCGTTGCCGAGTGGTCCATTCCTGTGAAAATGACCAAGTCTATGTATTCAATATCATAGCACCAAGTCTAATAGAGTTCATTCTCTTAGCACAACGTTACATGTGAGACAAGTTTAAATAATTCACATGCTAGCCCGATTCAAACGGTAATCGGTAAAGACAAGTCAAATCCGTTGATGGCTGAGGGTTTGCCAAAAATCCTATGAGCATCCCATGAGGGATGATTAAATGTATTCAATATCATAGCACCAAGTCTAAATGAGTTTATTCTCTTAGCACAACGTTAAATACGGAACGGACTTAAACAATCTACATACTAGCCCGATTCAAACGGTAGTCGGTAAAGGCACTTCAAACCCATTGATGGCTGAGGGTTTGCCAAAAATCCTATGAGTATTATGCTTATCAATTCAAAATGGAATGAGTAATCATAATAAGGGACAAAAGTCACTAACGCATCAGCTTTACTAGTTGGTCTCGTGACTTGAACAGCCGAGCTAACCTCAACTCCAGCCGAAGCTTTAAGGATAATAACTTCAGATGTTCAACAACTTTAGAGATAGTAGCTGTATCAGCACCAACGGCTGGTCCTATGATCAAATGTCGCACAAAGAGCTCAACCTAGCGAGCATCCGAAGCATTCTCAGCTCGCTCTTCCCGACACTCTAATCAGTATATGAGTATAAACTGCATCTCCTTAAACTTTCAATGGGTACACGAGGTTAAACTAATTCCTGAAACTCCCAGGAGAATATGAGTATAAATTAGTCCTCCCTGCTCCCATGCCTTAAGAGCTTAAACTGTGTAGACTCTAGTTAACATATGAGTATAAACTGTGTTTACACCGGTCAACACGTAGCCTTAGGTCAATGCCGGTCAACGCGTAGCCTTCGGTTAATGACGGTCAACGCGTAGACTTAGGTCAATGTCGGTCAACAAGTTGCGATGGAGGTCAACACCGATCAACACGTTGCGATGAGAGTCAATGCTAATCAACACATTGCGGTGAAGGTCAATGCGTCGACAATATTTAGCCAAAACAAGGCTCAGATCGACTCCAGAACAAAGGATGATCCTAAGGATTTCAACCATATTTCAGATATAAATTCCCGATGAAGATAGTCAGTTCAAGCATTGACTCAACGACATGAGCTAAAATCATAAATCAACATACCAGTTTTAATTCGAGACTTCGACAACGGTCAAACGATAAACGCAAAGCTGGAAGAATTTTAGCTATTCGATAAAATACTAAATAGATTGAAAATCGTAGAAGTCAAGAACTGAAGCTAATTATAGGTCCTTTTACACCAACTAAAGGTTGGGCCTATCACATCTAAAGTATTTCAGACTCTTCTATAAAAGAAACGAGACTGAAACACTTTGGAGGGGGTATTTGTAGGCGTCAAAAATTACCTATGGGTTCCTGTACACAGCTCAAGATGAAGAAAATATAATAAACATCATTATCCAAGGATTATATGACACCAACAAGTGTATGAAACCAATCAACAAAGCGTACAAATTAACGGAATGACAGAATAACGAAGAAACGATCCGATCGGGAGTTACGTTTCACTCACAAAAGGTGAAGCACCACTCATGTCTCATCCACTCCATGTATGATTCACCTATGTAAGGTTGTAGATCTCTTCTTTAGATTTTCAATGCACTTTGAATCGCATCATTCCGAGATCGGACGAGAAAATTGCAGCGAAAATAGTTAAGACGCGCAAAACGACGCCTTGGTCGAAAACCGAGACACAACAAGTATCTCAGTCAGCTGAGACACAAACTGTGTCTCGGTCAGCCAAGACATAGATTGCGTCTCGGCCAAGGCCAAGACACAGAGAGTGTCTCAGGCCCGAAAATGCTATTTTTCGATGTTTCTTCACCGTTAACCGCCGAGATTTTGGTAGATTATGATCCAACTGATCTGAAACTATCTTGGAACGTGGTTAAGTGGTTACAACTGAGGATGAGATCAAATTGGTGGTTCTTATCCAAAAACCGAGCTTCTGAAGTCTATAAATACAGCCCTAGGGCATTCATTCACAGGGATCCAGAATTCTCGAGCATCGGCGAAGCCCTATGGAACTGAAGAGTGAGGAGCATGAATTTCAGAGAGGAGAAAGAGATCTCGGCGAGCTATTCAGTATAAAGAGGTAGAGTTTGAGAGATCTGCATCCATTCATCCTTTTTTCCTTAAGATCGCACCTAGCATGACGGTGTAAAAGTACACCCCTACTGGAGTTCTGAACGAAGTGTGCTTCTCGTCTTCAAGGTGCATTTTGATTTGATTGTACCCTGAAAACCCGTCCATGAAGGACATCCTTTCGAAATCACAGGTGTTGTCGATAATGACATTTGTGATGGGTAAAGGGAATTCATCCTTTGGACAAGCAGCGTTAAGGTCTTTGAAGTCGATGCAGATACGGATTTTTCCGTTCTTCTTCAGGACGGGAACAATGTTAGCCACCCAATCAGGGTGTTGTTCCTCCCTAATGAAGCCTGATTCGATCAGTTTCTTTACTTCGGCTTCGATCACCTTCATGATTTGTGGACGAAACCGTCCCTGCTGTTGTTTGACGGGTTTGGTGTCTGAGCCGATGTTGAGGCGATGCATGGCGATCTGAGGATCAAGGCCGGGCATATCCTCATAATTCCATGCGAAGACGTCAATATATTCCCGTATGAGGGATATGAGGTCCTCCTCTCCTGGGAGGTAAGCCGTCACTAATGAATATGGGCTTAGGGTTTGCCTCGTCTCCCATGTTTATCTGGAGTATTTTTTTTCCTCAGTGGGTGGTTCACACTGTTCGAAGCGACCAATCCACTGGGCGCTGACATGACGATCCCATGCTTCATCGTAAAGTGGGATGTGTTCGTCTTCTCAAATGTCGGTGGTATCAACTGTAGCTATGTTGGCCATGAGGTCCTTGAACAGGGCCCCGATGCTGACATCTGAATCCCAGGTCGAGGATGCTGACGATTGGTCATCTGAGTGAGCATCGTCGGATATCCCGTCGAAATTGCAGTACAAATTCGAGGAGGAGGAGGAGTAACCCAGTCCTCTTCGAGTCTTGCCATAGTAGTTGTCAGGTTTCCCTTCGGGGACATAGGCAGGTCGAAGAGGCGTCTTCCGACCTTCGCCATACTTCAAACCTTCTCTGCGGATGAAATCATGACCCATCCTTTCCATCATGTATTTTGCGACATGGCTGTAGCATGAGAATTGAGGAGCGGATTCATCTTCGTCTGACTCATCCAACAATGTACGTGCGGTTTGGTCTATTCTTCAGAAAATGATTTCTTGTTGAGAAACATTTTGGGCAGGTATGACAAAGACAGCTTGCAAGGACTCGATCATTTGTCGAGCCGCAATGTGTATACAATTGCTAGTTTTGGTGTTTTGGTTTTCGAAGAAGTTTGATTGTATCCTATGCTTATGTTTATACAGGTTGTAACTTTGTTTACTTAGAGTTTTTTAGTTTACATGTCTTTAACTGGTATTATTTGTTAAAACCACCGTAAATTTCACTAAAATTTTTATCTAGTTAACTATTGCATTTGCTTGTAATGTTGAATTTCGTGAATAATTGCAGTCTTTTTGGAGCTTAAGAGATGTTACCTGTTACTATGCTTCAATTTGTAGAATATAACACTAATGTGGATTTTGTACCCATCTATGTTATGATTTAGTATTGATGCTTATGTTTAATTAATTTGTTTGTGATATTGGTGTTTGATGGGCACTTTGTAATCTTTGAGATGCAGGCTCTGTATGGAAACTTGATTAACAGCAGATAATAGTTGGCAGATAGCAGATAATAGTTGCTAGTTTGTGATATTTTGTTTCTAGGAAATTCACTGGACTACCAGTCATGTGGATTTTATTTCTGCACAATCCACAAGACTAGTAGTCCCGTTTACTATGCGTGCATATTTTCGTACATGTCCAGCAAACAAACGGGACTGCTAGTCCTGTGGATTTTGTTTCTGCATAGTTCGTGGGACTAGGAGTCACGTGAACTCTTAATTCTAGTATTTTTTTTTACTTCATTCCAAACCTTGGCATGCTAATTTGATAAATAGTTTTCATAAAAGCCCCTCAATCTCTAAAATATTGATATTAGTTAGTCAATTAATAAATACTTGTAGTTATTCCCTCAAATACTTTAAATTTTTGAAAATTACTTCATCAACCTTAAAATTAGTCTCTCATATCTTTAGAGGTTTGGAATTACTCCCTTAAATGTTCATAATTAGTTGAAAGTAGTCCCTAAAATCTCTAAATATTTTTCAAATTACTACCTTAAATTTAAATCTAGTCCCTCAAATTTTTAATCACTTTGAATTTCCTCCCTCAAATGTTCACATTTGATTTTAGTCTCTCAAATAGATTCATAAAAACCTAAAATTAGTCTCTCCAAATATTTAAAGATTACGAATTACTCCCTTAAATATTCATAATTAGTTGAAGTTAGTACCTCAAATCTTTATATATTTTGTAAATTACTAACTTAGATTTAAATTTAGTCTCTCAATTCGTTAAACATTTTGAAATTCCTCCCTCAAGTGTTCATATTTTGGAATTAGTCCCTCAAATGGTTGGTATTCTCACCGCACTTATGTTTGGTAATAATTTTGTCCTATTTGGGTGGTAAGCACACCATGACGACCACGACCATAGTTTCTTCTCTTTTTTAGTTTGAACCAAACACTAGGAAATAAAGGAATCAATTCATACATCAATTACTTGTCTTTTCAAATTGAACCAAACTAAAGAAAGTTGTGGAAAGTAATTATACCCCCATGTTATTTACGAAATAAATACAAGAAACACTCTTGCAAGACTGTGAGGAAAACGCCAAGAAGTGAAGGAAAGAGAGTATTTGGAAATTGAAGGACAAATAGCCCCAAAGAAAAATACATTTGCACAGAAAACTAGTCAAAGACTTCAAGTTCCAAAGAGCTAGAGACTATATTAGAAAACAAAAGAACACATTAAAGGGGTTTGTGAAATTAACCCTAAAGGTTATGATGATATTGCATCCTTATGTCGATATTCTCTGATATTTGTGATTGTTTTTCTGAACATGGGCATAAACAAAAAATTTATAAAACCGGCATATGAATATGTATTTTTGAAGAAATCTTAAAACAACTATGATACATAATTTGTACATTAGTTGATTGACCGTTGACATTATTTAGGCGCACATCCCATATGACATGTATTCTTTTGTGATTTTATTTTGAGATATCCCCCCATCTGTTGAGATGTTTTTTTTCCAATTCACTATGTATCAATTAGCAGGCTCATGATTGAGCGAGTCTTTTACTATTTTTAAAAATCTTTATCTTCTACTTTACTTCACAAACCTATCATTTATTAAAAGGTTCCATGGGCTAATAAACCATTAGTTGGTCATTTGTCTTTAATTAAGCTCATAAACTGTGAAGATAAGCTGCTCTTTTTATAATGAGATTGTATATTCTGTTGGATTTTTTGGTCAAAACCGCTTTCCAAAATGAGTTTTCAAACTATATATATATTAACTACAAATACTTTTCATAAATGCTTAGTAGCCTAGTGGAAAGTTAATGTTTTGGTGTTTCAAAAGGTCTCTTGTTCGAGGCTTGTCAACGGTAAGCCGAGAAGTGTTTTATTTGAATTAATCCCTCATAAGTTCTCGTGGGTCGTGGGCCGAGGGCCGAGGGTCAGGGGCCGTGGCCAATGGGCCGGGGATCGAGGCTAATCAGGCTGAGGCGCTAAGTGACGCTTTATTAGGCGCACTTTGCACGAAGTCAGACGAGGTTCGTCCGATTCACAAGATCAGACGAGGTTCGCTTGTTCGACGAGGTTCATCTGTCATACGAGGTTCGCCTGTTTGACGATGTTCGCTCGTTCGACGATGTTCGCCTATTTGAAGATGTTCGCTCGTTCGACGAGGTTCGTCTGTCATACGAGGTTCGCTCGTTCGACGAGGTTCGTCCTACAGATGATGTTCGTCTGATTTGCTGAGACGTGACCCTCGCGTTTCGTAGTTAGGCGTCCATTGGTTGCCTCGTATTCAGGAGTTACTGCATGCAGCAGTTACAACAGCATTTAGAGCAATTTAATACATTGATGTTACAATCTTAATTGCCATTGAGAATTATAACAGTCACATTAATTGCAAGTGACTCTTGAGCTGGCCTTAGAGGCCTAAAAATAGCGCTATTGGGCAGCTCTTGAGATACACACGCAAGCTTGGAAAATAAATGTCGGATCGACGTTACTGCTACTGTTGTGCTGCTGCTACAAAAACTATGCCCATAGGAACTTACCCTGAAACCGAAAGGTTTTGAACCAAAAGGTTCTGAGGCCGAGGAGATCTTTACCTTGACCGAAAGGTCTTATAGATCAAGGAGATCTTGATAGTACTGGGTTGGTACACACCAGAGTATTGTACTGCTGTTCCTGAAAGCAGTTTGGCCTTGGGATCCTTGCACCGAAGTAGTCCAAATATTGCTTTAAGTACAACATTTCTCAAAAGCACAACAGTAGACTAAAAAATTTAAATTACAGCACATCATAATTTCTCAGTTTTATTCCAGATTTAACCATAATTTCCAACAATTTTAAAGCAATATTTTTGATCTACTAATGGATCCTGCAAGAACTCTTGGAGTGGATTGAGAACTTTGATGGATCCAATTTCAACGCATGGCGTCGAAATGTGATTTTCGGGATGCAACTCCTGAAAATCTACTATGTGGTTTCTAAAGAGAAACCTGACTTTAAAGAAGACTCTGAGTCTGAAGCCTCTTGGGCTAAAGATGATCATTTCTGCAAAAGTTATCTCCTTAACTGCCTGGCTGATCATCTGGTAGATGCTTACACCAACAAGCTGTTTGGTGGAAAATTTTATAGTAATAAGAAATATTGAAAGAAATGTATTTGATTTTATACTCTCAATCTCAATTATAATTTGGATTTCCTGATTACAAAAGAGAGGAGAATTGATTTGAATTCTTTCCTTTGTTTAATTCTGGATTCTTCACGGTGGCAATGGAGTGCCTCCCTCGAATGCGTGCATCGAGTTTGCTCTCCATTGACGATCCGCATGTCTTGATTCATCGGAACGGTATCTCCTCCTCACGATTTGACGTTGTGGAAAACTTACGTGACAAGTTTGAAACTCTTGATGAGTTGATAACTCTGAACGAGTTTGAAACTCTATGAAAGAGTTGATTTAACCGAAAGTCGGTTATAAGCCAAGGATGAAAGCCCTCTGTTGTTGAACGCTGCTGAAGGATGAATGTCAATCTCCTCCTCGCTGTCAAGCCGAAGATCTCCTCTTCGCTGCCAAGTCCAAGGCTCAAAAAGAGATCAATCCAAGAGCCAAATCCTCCCAGCCCGAACCCCTAAACTGAATTGATTTTCAGTTATTTATAAAGGATTAAGGGGTGTAACCACCCCTTAAATCGCTCCTAAGTAGGGTATAACCGCCCCCAAATCGTGGGAAACAGTTTTGGAACCGTTCAGCTCGTGCTTTGAACGAGCCAAACGCTAAAAAATAGCGTTCAGGGCCCTAACTCCGCGTTTTAGACTAGAGACGCGGAGTTGGGCACCCGCTGGATGTTAAAATAACACGAGGGTCGCTCGTGTTTTGGAGTCTGAAGGTTGGAAACACGGGGACCGCCTGCGTTTTGTTTGTTGAAGGCTAGAAACGCGGGGGTCGCCTGCATTTTAAGAACTAAAACGCGAAGGTGGATTCCGCATTTTAGAAGGGGCTAGTGACTTATAACCTCTTCTGTAGAGCGTTACAAAGACCGTCATCTTGTAATCTTCATCTTAGCTTCTTGAAAATATGAGAGTCATCAAATTGTAACTCTCGATATTGATTGTGAAGGCTGTTGATTAGAGCTTTCATCGGTTATTTCGAAGGTCGTCAGATTGTAACCTTCATCGATCTACGTGAAAATCTTCAAATTGTAGCCTTCTGGAAGACGTCGAATTGTAACTTCCATCATCGGTGTTTGATGGGGATCAGCTATTTGTAGTGATTTTTAGACAACCTACAGAACCTCCTCCAAAGTTTTTGAAAGTTCGCGGTTGACTAGGACGAATTTTCGGAATACTTTGGATCTCAACTCTAATCTTAGAGCTGTTGATTCCTTGTCACAAAGGAGTTGTTCTCCGCACTCGCTTCGAAGGCATCTTGATTTGAAGGGATTTGCCACGCAGGACCCGTATGAAGGTATGCGTCATAATCCTGCTTCTGGAATGTGGGGGCGGACCCTGCGTTTTGAACTTGAGACGTGAGTCTTACCCTTGCGTTTTAAATTTAGAACCCGGGTGTAACCTCGCGTTGTGGTTTTTGTAGCGCGGGTCTGACCTTGGTGTTTTGACTTGAGACGTGGAGGTGACTCTCATGCATTTTTGACTAAGTCTTTGAGACTTGTCTTTAGCTTATCTGTTTCAAGTTTCGGCTCACATCCATTAAGCTGATGGGCCTGCAAACATGCATAGGATTTTTTGCAAACCCTCAGCCATCAACGGATTTGATAAGCCTTTGCCGAATACCGTTTGAGTCGGGCTAGCATGTGAATTATTTGAATCTGTTTCACATGTAATGTTGTGCTAAGAGAATGAACCCTCTTAGACTTGATGCTATGATTTTGAATACATAGACTTTGTTATTTTCATGGGAAAAGACTAACCGGCAATGCATGTTAGGCGTGGACTTATCTCTAATTAGGAATCGAGATAAAGTCCCCCATGCGTGTAAGGTATGGATTCTGATGTTATTAATAACAACCTGCTACGATATTGAATACGTAGGCTTTACCATTATTGTGGGAATAGGCTACCCGGCAGCATGTGTGAGGTACAGACTTATCTCTATTTAGGGATCGAGATAAAGTCCCCCATGCGTGTAAGGTATGGATTTTGGCGTTATTAATAATGACCTGCCACGATATTGAATACATGGGCTCTTGTCCTTTTTACGGTCAAGGACTAACCGGTAACGTGTATTAGGCGTTGACTTATCCCTTAGGATTCGGGATAAAATTCCCCATACATGCGAGGTATGGATTTAGAGATTATTAATTTAATGATAATCACTGGCTACGATATTGAATACGTAGACTTTGTCGTTGTTTCTTCCTGTGTTACTTAAAACACTGAAAGAAAGTTAGAAGAGCCAGAGGTGTAGTATTAACTTGGCGTATATTTTCACTTAGAGTGAAATTTAGAAATTTTCTTCATTATCACTAGGATAATTTCGAAAAATCTTTAATTCGCTGGGGATTTTATAATAAAAACTTGCTATTCTTGTTGAAAAAGAATTAACAAGTTCATTGAGGGGGTTTGACTGTTAGAGGTGTGATGTTAACCTAACAGTATTTTATGAGCCTATCGCTCTATTGAAGAGAGCCGATAAGCTGATTTGGTCATTAGAAGTGTGTCGTTAACTTGACTGATTTATGGACCTACCGCTCTATTGAGGAGAATCGATAAGTGGATTGTGTCGTCAGAGGTGTGATGTTAACTTGACGGGTTTGTAGACCTATCGCTCTATTGAGGAGAGTCGATAAGTAGATTTTGTCAGAGGTGTGGGATTAACATGACAGGAAGAATATTGCGATTGGGGCAATTTTGAGGACCTATCACTCTATTGGAGAGAGTCGATAAGTTAATTTTTAGAGGTTTAGTGTTAACATGACGGGAATTTGTTACGATCAGAGCAACTTTATAGAATTATCCTCCTATTGAATGGGATTGATAAGTGGGTTATCAGATGTGTTTGATATTAACGTGACAAAAGTGTGTTGCGATCGGAGCAACTTTGTAGACTTATTATCCTATTGAAGTGGATTGATAAGTGTTCAATAGGATGATAAGTGGGTTGTCAGAGGTGTTTGATATTAACGTGACACGAGAATGTTGCGATCATAGCAACTTTGAGGACCTATCGTCCTATTGAAGAAGATTGATAAGTGGATTTTGTTAGAGATGTTATATTAACGTGACAAGAATGTGTTGTGATTGGAGCAACTTTGTGGACTTATCATTCTATTGAAGAGGATTAACAAGTTGATTTGTTAGAGGTTTAGTGTTAACATGACGGGAGAATGTTGCGATCGGAGCAACTTTGTGGACTTATCATCCTATTAAAAAGGATTGATAAGTGGGTTTGTCAGAGGTGTGATATTAACGTGACAAGAGAATGTTGCGATCGGAGCAACTTTGAGGACCTATCATCCTATTGAAGAGGATTGATAAGTGGATTTTGTCAGAGGTGTGATATTAACGTGATAGGGATGTGTTTTGATTGGAGCAACTTTGTAGACTTATCATCTTATTGAAGAGGATTGACAAGCTGATTTGTCAGAGGTTTAGTGTTAACATGACGGGAGAATGTTGCTATCGGAGCAACTTTGTGGACTTATCATCCTATTGAAGAGGATTGATAAGTGGGTTTGTCAGAGGTGTGATATTAACGTGACAAGAGAATGTTGCAATTAGAGTAACTTTATGGACTTATCATCCTATTGAAGGAGATTGATAAATGGGTTGTCAGAGGTGTTATATTAACATGACAAGAGAATGTGTACTTGTGACTTGCACAAGATTTTGAGAATTAGCGTCTCGCTGGGGAAACTTGCTAGGTGAATTTATCATCAGAAGCGATGAGTTTTAATACTTGTGATTTGAATAAGATTTTGAAGACTTAGTGTCTTGTTGGGAAAGATTGTGATTTGAGCAATTTTGAGGACCTATCATCCTATTGACAAGGATTGATAAGTTGATTGTCAGAGGTGTATTGTTAACGTGACAAATTGAGAGTGATGCAAGTTGCATTCATACTCTGTGGGGGTGATGGTCGTCAAAAGTATAATGTTAACTCGATGATGTGAAAGATTTATTACTCTTAATCCAATGGATTCTAAGTAATCAATCTCCAGTCTTGATTCAGACTTAGCAGGGGAATAAAAAGAGGTAGACAAGGCACATCGCCTAGTGGAGCACTACCTATGAAGTCGGAATACAGGCACATCACCTAGTAGGCCATTATCTGATGAGTTTGACTATCAAAGGTAACTGTTAACGTGATAGTTTTGTGGACCTGCCATCCTATTGAAGATGATCGGTAGGGGAATTTGGGAGAAATAGACTATCAGAGTTAATCATTAACGTGATAGTTTTTTGTGGACCCGCCATCCTACTTGGAGAGGATTAGTGGGGGTATTTGGAGGAAATGGACTATCAGAGGTAATCATTAACGTGATAGTTTTAGTAGACCCGTCATCCTACTTAAAGAGGATTGGCAAGTAGATGGACTATCAGATGTAAATGTTAACGTGATAGTTTTATGGATCTGTCATCATTTTGAAGAGGATTAGCAAATTGATGGACTATTAGAGGTGATCATTAATGTGATAGTTTTGGTAGATTTTATGTTTGACAGGGGTATTCTATTAAACATAACAACTCAAAAAATTTATTACTTATAATCCAATAGATCACAAATAAACCAACCCGCAGTCTTGAACAAGTGCAGGAGGAAAAAGAGACAGACATGACACTATCCGTCAAGTCGTTCAGTGACCTTAGAGTATAACTGTAGGCATCGAAAATTGCCGATAGGTCCCCGAACACAGCTCGGTGTTAACGATCGACGATCGAACGACGCTACCTAGTTCACAAGAGCTCAAATGACGCCGGTGAGCGACTGAAGCAAACCGACGGATTACGTGAGCCGACAGAATGTCAGAATCACGAGGATACGGGTTGACCGAAAACCCCGTTATCACCGCAATCGGACCAACGCCCGCTGTGCCCCGATCACCCCACAGATAATCCAACCATCGGGGCCTACAGAGCTCGCCGTCACGATTCCAACGCATCCGAAATCACTCAAATCCGAGTTCGGACGAAAAGTCAACGGCGAGTCAACAGCGGGACAACGGCACGGCCCCGGGCTGAACCGGGGACACCCAAACAAGTCTCGGCTGGCTCGAGACACCCCATGGGGGGTGTCCCGGCCTTGGCCAGGACACCCCTAGGGGGGTGTCTCTCCTCTTAGGGTGTCCATATCAGCCCCCCTCTTCTCCTTTTGGCTATAAATAGCCCCCTAGGCCTCCTTTGTGAGAGGCTCTTGATTTGGCTCTGATTTAGCTTTGGGAGAAGAATTTCCGGTCTTGGGATTATCCTCGAGATCTGAAATTCCGGAGTTTGGAAGCGGCGAAGCCCTGCTGGATTGAGGAGTTAGAGTTCTTCATCAAGGTTCATTCACCCCCCTCCCTGATCCTTAGTGTTGCTCCTTAGCGGTGACACTAAGAAGAGCTATTATCTCGTTTTAGCCGAGATATACGCTTATAACCTCTAGATCTTGCGCGGATCGACGAGGTTCTGTTTCTATATCCTACGCGGATAGACGAAACTCTGCCGGATCTTACCGGCAAGGATCTTGAAGAGTCGGCGGTCTACGGACATCGATGTCCCCGTCACAGGCCAACAACCCACGCAAGCGAGACCGTACCAAACCGGGCTCTCGTGTTTATTTTCGTTTAAGTTGTAATCTTTTGTTTTCATTTAAACTCTGTTGTAACGCTCAAAGTTGTAACAGATCTCAAAAAAAGAGAACAGCAATGAAAACAGCAACTTTTACCGGAAACAACGCCGACTTATCCTTACTTAGGTTTCAGGATAAGATACCCAAGAATCGAACTCTGGTGCCTTTTCTTCTGCTGAAAAAGACTAAACCTGCGACGCGTGTTAGGCGTCGGCATATCCTTTCTTAGGATTCAGGATGAAATTCTCCACGTGTGTAAGGCATGGATTTTGGTGTTATTAATAACAACCTGCCACAATG
>BQKN01061095.1:32354-88480 GCA_022839385.1 Asparagus kiusianus | reverse complement strand
ATCCCGAGATTTGAGCGAGCGTTTCCTTGGTGAAACGATCCCTCACGACTATTATCTCCTTGGTGGGATAATACCCGTCACACCACGTAGATCTGTTCGGATCGAGATTACACGGTGGTCCACGGTAATCAACCCCGGCACAGGCAAACAACCCACAAAGCAAGAGACCGGATAACAGGATCTTGTGATTTGTTCGATAAAAGAGAGAAGTTGTAATTTTAATTTCTTTGTTTTATTTTGATTTTCATTGTAAGCCGGATCTTATAAAAAGACCGGATCTCTTTGTAACGCATAAAGTTGTTAACTGAGTGCAATGGAATCGATAATGAAGAAAGATCCAACTTTTCCCGCGAACAGGAACGCGCCTCTGAAGGCTGCGTTTTGATTGTAAAACGTGCCACTGAGGGCTGCGTTTGGCATAAACTGAGCCCACTCCTTCGGATGAGGGGCTGTTCGGGCAATCTTGACGAAAGGAGAGGGCTTCCTTCGGCATAGAAGCAAGAATTGGAGCTTTAGTCTCCTTGAAGACTTTGCGGATCTTGCACATAGCCTTGGGGCTAAAGGATCCAAAGGAGAGTAACTCCTCGTACTTGGCTTGATCAAACTTGATGATCAGAGTTTTAATGGCCGTTCCAGCGAGCTTGACGTCGGATTACGCCACCACTTCTTCGTCAGAGAAGCTAGTCCCCAGTATAGTCGCCATCTTTTGTTTGGTGGACAATTTTGTAGTAATAAGAAATATTGAAAGAAATGTATTTGATTTTATTCTCTTAATCTCAATTACAATTTGGATTTCCTGATTACAAAAGAGAGAAGAATTGATCTGAATTCTCCCTTTTGTTTAATTCTGGGTTTTTCACGGTGGCGATGGAGTGCCTCCCTCGAATGCTCGTGTCGAGTTTGCTCTCTGTTGACGATCCACACGTCTTGATTCACTGGAATGGTATCTCCTCCTCACGATTTGATGTTGTGAAGAACTTGCGTGATAAGTTTCAAACTCTTGATGAGTTCATAACTCTGAACGAGTTTGAAACTCTATGAAAGAGTTAATTTAACCGAAAGTCAGTTATAAGCCAAGGATGAAAGCCCTCTGTTGTTGAACGCCCACAAAGGCATGTTTCGAGGTGTGTAACTTTCGAAAGCCCAAAGAAGGCAGTTCGCCCTCAGAAGGAAACGTTATCATCCAATGATGATAACGTTATACCTGAGAAGTCGTGCCAACACACGATAGGTTGCTCCGACTTTTAAACGGACGAGTTGTACTATCGTGCTGGGGGTACGAGCAAAGCCAAAAGGAGAAGTTCTCAAAGACTAGAGACTCAGTGCCCTTGTTCAAAGCTCATTCGGGCGGTACTGTCTGAGTGCAACTGCATCAAGGTAGTCCCCGAGAGAGTTTCAGTGTTCGAAAGGCTCAGTACCAAAACGCCAAAACCAAGGCTTAGGCGTTTCCGACGAAGGAGAGCGGTGGTTGAAGATGGAGAATTTCCAAGGGTCACCGCTAATATGACCAACAAGGGGACATCGGTACGGGATGATCTCGAGTCGATTCTGAAAGCATCCTGACGTCTAACCCGTCTGCAGTCGGAGCCATTGCACGAGGAACTTATGGTAGGGTTCGGACAAGACTACCTTCAGAAGGTGAAGAGTCGGATGCCTGTTCTGCGGTCGCATCAGATAATACAGTGTCTAGTGAGGGGGGAACCCCGCGAGTCGCTGATGATAAGCGCGGAACAAGTGGCCAAGATGCTCGAAGAAGCCATGGCTAAACAGCAAGAGAGCTTCAAGTTTGAAATGCAGATGGCCATGCAGACTATGAGAGAGATGCATGACCAACAAATCCAGGCATTGAGGAACCAACAAGGCGAACCAAGTCGTCGTAACCAGAACAATCTGGAAAATGAGGACACGGATGCAAATGAAACTCATAATGCCAATAACCCTCCCATCAATGCAGGGGGTGGTAACGAGGATGCCAACGAAGATACAAATGAAAACTTGAAGATCAAAAACCTCGAGAGCAAAATCAATACGTTGATTTCCACTCAAGAGGTGAAGAAGACGGGCATTCCTTGTCCATACCCAAGAGAGTGGGAATCAATCCCCTATCCGGCGAAGTTTAGTCTAATTAACTTCATGCCGTTCGATGGGAAGGGTTCCCCCACTCAGCATTTGATTTATTTCAAATCGCACCTGGGTGTTATATCTGGTAATAAGCCTCTGATGGTGCGGTCATTCGTTGGCACTCTTCGCGGAGCCGTCTTCGATTGGTATCGCCGCCTCAAGCCAGGAAGCGTGAATAGCTGGGACGACATGGAGACAAAATTCCTTGCTAACTTCTTCGATGACGACACCGAGATATCCATCGGAACGTTGCTCGACGAGAAACAAAAGGACGGGGAATTGGTCGATACCTTCGTCAAGAGGTTCCGGAACAAAGCAATGAACTGCCGGGACCCGATCACGGAGGAGTTTATTCTCCAAACTTGCCACAACAACCTCGCATTGGACGTGTTGGAAGCGATGGGGACAGCACTGTCTAACACTTGGAAAGACTTGAAGGTGCGCGGTGAACAAGCCGAACGCTTCCTCCGAAGGAAGAAAGCCGAGAGGAGTCAATTAACATCTAATCCTCTGAATTCGAACTTCGCCTTCCGTGCTAAGGGCAAGACACATGCAACGGCTGTTGATGCTAATCAAACGTCGCAACAGCAGTCCCGGAGACAGCAGAAGACTTCGGATCAGAGGCCTCAAAAAGAGTACTCCTTTAAGGACGAAGATGTTCCAGCCATCTTCGAATCACTCCTTAAAAATAACAAGATTAAGCTACCACCAATCATGAATCAGGAGGAAGCTGACAATACTGCGGATCTGAAGTACTGCGCATACCACAGGAGGGTCCTTCATCCCACCACGGCCTGCTTTACTTTAAAGAATAGTATCCAGACCTTGGTTGAAGCCGGCGTCATAACGCTAGAGTAAGCCAGTTGAGAACGGCACGACTCCGACAAGTATAAGAGTATAAACTGCTTCTTAAGACTCCGACAAGTATAAGAGTATAAACTGCTTCTTAAGACTCCGACAAGTATAAGAGTATAAACTACTTCTTAAAACTCCGACCGGTATAAGAGTATAAACTGCTCCCAGACACTCCGACCGGTATAAGAGTATAAACTGCTTCCCGACACTCCGATAAGTATAAGAGTATAAACTACTTCTTAAAACTCCGACCGATATAAGAGTATAAACTGCTCCCAGACACTCCGATAAGTATAAGAGTATAAACTGCTTCTTAAAACTCCAAAGAGTATACGAGTATAAACTGTTTCTCAATCCTCCGACCGGTATAAGAGGTTAAACTACTCCCTGATACTCCAACAGGTATATGAGTCTAAACTATTTCCTCTCTTCCATGGGAAGTTCCTGGAGAGTGCCATGTGTGGTATTCTTAAGGATAACCCGATCATGCAGCCAATACAATGATAAACCTAGTTTCGCAAGAAAAGCTGGGGGTGGATAATTCATGTAACGGGAAGTTCCCGAAAAAAATATTACATATGATTTTCTTAGGGATAACCCGATCGTTACAAATAAAATGATAAGCACTAAACCCACCGTTTACCTGGTCAAATCTTAAGACCACAACCAAAATCCTCTCTCGATTCCTCCAATGAACGAGAGGCCCACAAATCGAGCGATCAAACCTTCCTACAGTTAGGATCGTCTCAAACCTCCCACTTGGTCAAACCTTCCTACAGTTAGGGCCAAAACCAAAATCCCCTCTCGATTCCTCCAATGAACGAGAGGTCCACTTTCAAATTAAGTGATCAAACCTTCCTACAGTTAGGGTCATCTCAAGCTCCCGTTTGGTCAAACCTTCCTACAGTTAGGACCAAAACCACAGTTCACTCTCGATAAATGAGAAATTCCATCTTTAGCTCGGTAATCAAACCTTCCGACAGTTAGGGTTATCCGAATCTTTTCAATTCTAGGGGTGGAGATCCCACCTCGAGTCTCCTTTCTAACTGGGAATAGAATATAAAATTCTTCCTTCCTTGTTCGGGGAATAGAATATAAAATTCTTCCTTTCCCACATCAATCTTTTCCAAGAATTTATCAATCTTGGATTCATCCTAGGAAGTTTATCCCGAATCCTAAGCAGGGATAAGTCTGCGCCTAACACGCGCTGCCGGTTTAGTCTTTCTCCGTAGAAGAAGACACTAGAGTTTGATTCTGGGGTATTTTATCCTAAAACCTAAGAAGGGATAAGTCTGCGCCTAACCAGCGCTGCCGGTTAGCTCTTAACCGTTTAAAAAGAACACTCGTCCATATATTCAACATTATGGCAGGTTGTTATTAATAACACCAAAATCCATGCCTCATACGCATGGGGAATTTCATCCTGAATCCTAAGAAAGGATATGCCGACGCCTAACACGCGCCGCCGGTTTAGTCTTTCTCCGCAGAAAAAGACACCAGAGTTCGATTCTGGGGTATCTTATCCCGAAACCTAAGTAGGGATAAGTCGACGTCTAATACACGTTGATGGGTAGCCTATTCCCATAACAATGGCGAAGTCTACGTATTCGAAATCGTAGCACAAAGTCTAAGAGACTTCATTCCCTTAGCACAACGTTACACGCGGAACGGATTTGGACAATCCGCATGCTAGCCCGACTCAAACGGTAGTCGGTAAAGGCTAATCAAATCCGTTGAAGGCTGGGGGTTAGCCAAAAATCCTGAAGTCAACGCCTAACACACGTCGCCGGGTAGCCTATTCCCGTAACAAATGGTAAAGTCTATGTATTCAACATCATAGCACAAAGTCTAAAGGAGTTCATTCCTTTAGCACAACGTCACATGCGGAACGGACTAAAACAATCCGCATGTAAGCCCGATTCAAACGGTAATCGATAAGAGCATGTCAAATCCGTTGAGGGCTGAGGATTTGCCAAAAATCCTAAGTCAACGTCTCATACACGTCGCTGTTTAGTCTTTTCACAGGAGAAAGACGAAGTCTACGTATTCGATATCGTAGCACTAAAAGGGTTAACTCTTTTAGCTTAACGTCACATGCGGAACGGACTTGAACAATCCGCATGCTAGCCCGACTCAAACGGTAGTCGGTAAAGGCACATCAAACCCGTTGATGGCTGAGAGTTTGCTAAAAATTCTATAAATACGAGTCATTGACGCATCAGTTTTACAAATTGGTCTCGTGACTCAAGTATCTGCCACGCTCCAATTTCTTAAGAGCTTAAACTGTGCATACTCCAGCAGACGTACGAGTATAAACTGTGTCAAACGCCGGACAACGCGTCGTAATGAAGCTTGGACGCCGGACAATGCGTCACAAAGAAGCTCAGACACCGGACAACGCGTCGTAAATGTCAATAGATGATCAGTTCTATGTTGAAGAACCCAACTCGAGCTAAAAAGTCAGGAAATCGAGAATCGACTTCAAGTTCAAAATTCCGACAACGGTCAGACAATAAATGCAGCACCGGAATCCTTACAGACGTTCGACAAAGCACCGAATAGCCTGAAGGAATTGAAGGAATCAAGAATAGAAGCCACTCCAAATGTCCCATTAGACCGACTGAAGGTTGGGGCAATCATATCCAAAGCATTCCAAACTCCTCTATAAAAGAACGAGGCTGAAATACTTTGGAGGGGGTATCTGTAGGTGTATAAAATTGCCTATAGGTCCCTTAACACAGATCGACGACGACACCGATTCGACGAACCGACCATCGGACGACGTATACAGACACGATCGTTAGTCCACAATACCGAAGCCAAGTAATACGCGACGAAGCGGAGTAACGAGGTGACGAGGCTAACGAACCGCACGCAAACAACGGAATAAATTCACTCGCGTGCGGAATCAAGTCAACGGGTTGAGGAATCAACGAGTCATCCAAACAAGAGTGGACTCGGATGAATCGCGATCGAATCAAGATCAGTTTCGGACTCGAACTCAGAAGCAGATCTACTCCCGAATCAAGTCAACGAATCGAATCCGAACCAATAAACCACAGAACCGAAAAACGGGTACAAAGAGGCAAAACGACAAACACCTGGAGGTCGGCTCACCGAACCACCAAGGAGGCTCGGTGACCGAGCCACCTTGTGGTGGCTCACCGAGCCACCTTGTGGTAGCTCGGCGGCCACCAAGGTGGCTCGGCCACCACCGAGACACCTATAGGTGGCTCGGTGGCCGAGCCACCTATAAGTGGCTCGGCGGCCACCTTGTGCCCAAGGCACAGAGAAGGGTGCCTATAAATAGGCCCCCCCTTTGTTCATTTGAAAAGGTTGGAATTTTTGGAGAGAGGCGAAGCCCTGCTGGATTGAAGACTCAAATCTAAAAAAGATCTCAACTTTGGGACTTCGAGGACTCACTCATTCAGATCTGGTACTCGGCGATCGTCAACGCCAAATAAGGCAGGTGTTCGAGAGGACCGGATCTCAGATCTACGCATGCGTACTCCGGATCAAAGCTTGGTCTTTGATCCCGAGATTAGGGTGATTATTTCCTTGGTGAATTAATCCCCCCGGCTATTATTTCCTTGGTGAAATAATACCCGTCGTACTGCATAGATCCGACCGGATCTAGATCTCGTGGTGGTCCACGGATAAACCTCGGCGCAGGCAAACGACCCACGCAAGCGAGCGACCGCACAACAGGAGCTCGTGATTTGTTCGACAAACAAGAGAAAAAGTTGTAATCTTTCTTTTCTTTTATTTTGATTTTATTGTAACCGGATCTTATAAAAAGACCGGATCTTTGTAATCGATAAACTATTATAAGAGTGTGCAATGGAATCAATGAAGAAAGACACGATTTTTCCCGCGAACAATGGCCTCCTGCTAAGATTTGAGCATGGCCTCCTGCTCATCAAGTCTCTTCGCGAGATCTTCATAGTTTCCTGTCATATAAACGGAGCTCTCATGTTCAACAAAAGAGCTTGATGATTAGGACTCTATAATGGCTGAGTGTTCATCATCAGAATTGGTTCCTCTGGCTAACCGCCGATAGTTGACATAGGGAATGGCTCATGTTCACGTCCAAGTGCGTTGGTAGATTCCTTCAAACTCGTTAGTGATTTCTCTGACGGTCGGTAAACGGCTTGTCTTAGAGTCATCGGAACTAGGACCTGAGGCTTTCCCTCTGCCGATCACATTGATAGTGACTCCAGGATACTCGGTCTCTGAAGACTTCTTCTTATGTGAACGTCGTCGTTGGTTGGGCAAGGCAACGTTTGTTAATTGGTCGAACACCGACGGTTTAGCCGCACATGAGCAGCATTGACATCCCGAGAGGACCGTAGGAATCAGTCGTTCACATTGGAATGAACGAATAACCTGTTACATCGGTCTTTCTCTCGATATGAACTCTCTCAAATCTGTTGTAAAGATTCAAGGAGAATTACTGACTGATCATGAGGTTTGAACTAGAACCCCCGTCCATGATTGGACATGACTGGCTCTTGGTGAACATGGATTTCGTTACCTAATCGTGTGCCTGAGCTCCAGGTTTTGCTGATGAAACGTAGTCCTGAGATCAGCGTTTTGTTGATAAAACGTAGTCTTAAATCTGCGTTTTGATTCTAAAACGCACTCTTGAGAGTTGCGTTTTGGTTCTGGGACGCACTCCTGAGAGTTGCGTTCTGCCAGATCAACGTAGTTTTGAGGTCTACATTTTGATGTTGGAACGCGCCTCTGAAGGCTGCATTTTGATTGTAAAACGTGCCACTGAGGGCTGCGTTTGGCATAAACTGAGCCCACTCCTTCGGATGAGGGGCTGTTCGGGCAATCTTGACGAAAGGAGAGGGCTTCCTTCGGCATAGAAGCAAGAATTGGAGCTTTAGTCTCCTTGAAGACTTTGCGGATCTTGCACATAGCCTTGGGGCTAAAGGATCCAAAGGAGAGTAACTCCTCGTACTTGGCTTGATCAAACTCGATGATCAGAGTTTTAATGGCCGTTCCAGCGAGCTTGACGTCGGATTACGCCACCACTTCTTCGTCAGAGAAGCTAGTCCCCAGTATAGTCGCCATCTTTTGTTTGGTGGACAATTTTGTAGTAATAAGAAATATTGAAAGAAATGTATTTGATTTTATTCTCTCAATCTCAATTACAATTTGGATTTCCTGATTACAAAAGAGAGAAGAATTGATCTGAATTCTCCCTTTTGTTTAATTCTGGGTTCTTCACGGTGGCGATGGAGTGCCTCCCTCGAATGCTCGTGTCGAGTTTGCTCTCCGTTGACGATCCACACGTCTTGATTCACTGGAATGGTATCTCCTCCTCACGATTTGACGTTGTGAAGAACTTGCGTGACAAGTTTCAAACTCTTGATGAGTTCATAACTCTGAACGAGTTTGAAACTCTCTGAAAGAGTTAATTTAACCGAAAGTCAGTTATAAGCCAAGGATGAAAGCCCTCTGTTGTTGAACGTTGTGATCTCCTCCTCACTGTCAAGTCGAAGATCTCCTCTTCGCTGCCAAGTCCAAGGCTCAAAAAGAGATCAATCCGAGAGCCAAATCCTCCCAGCCCGAACCCCTGAACTGAATTGATTTTCAATTATTTATAGAGGATTAAGGAGTGTAACTACCCCCTAAATCGCTCCTAAGTAGGGTGTAACCGCCCCTAAGTGGGGTGTAACCGCCTCCAAATCATGGAAAATGGTTTTGGAACCGTTCAGCTCATACTTTGAACGAGTCAAATGCTGAAAAATAGCGTTCAGGGCCCTAACTCCGCGTTTTAGACTAGAGTTGTGGAGTTGGGCACCCGCTGGATGTTAAAAAATGCGAGGACCACCCGCGTTTTGGAGTTTGAAGGTTGGAAATGCGGGGTCTCCTGCGTTTTGTTTGCTGAAGGCTGGAAACGTAGGTGTTTTCGTCAAAAGTTGCTTTTTCCATTGCTTTTAAACATGTTACACCGTTTATCAATTACAAGTTCAAACTAGAAAAAAGTTGATCTTTTTATAAGATCTTCTTACAATAAAAAATAAAGATTATAACTTTATCAAATAAAACGCAGCAGTAGTTTATCTCCCGCTGCTTTGCGTGGGATCTTTGCCTGTACCGGGGACGCGTTAGTCTGTGGACCACCGTAGATCAAACCCGATTGACAGTATAACTACGCTCTTGTTTCACGAAGGAAATAATTGCGGAAGCGACAATCACGACCAAGCGAGATTGTGGCTCTTCTTGAGATTAAAACCAAGTTTAATCCGGAGGAAAGAAGGGGAAAGAATCACAAACCTTTCGAAGGACTTTATTTATGAAAGTATTCGCCAAGATCTGATGATTCTCCTCTGAAATTCGTGATTAGCTGGACAATTTGACAGCACTTTGCCTTCTCAACTTCAGATCCTCTTGAAAGAAAACCATAGGCTTCTATTTATAGGCCTTTAGAGACGTCCTTTTGGATAAGAATTGGTGTTTAAACGTTATTTGCGGTTGATAACCGCTTAAACGCGTTTAGGGATAGCCTCAAAATAGTTGGGGAGGCCCTGGGACGAAAGAATCCTTAAAAATCACTAAAATCCGTGTTTTGGGAGTCTTGGGAATCAAAAAGAGTCTTGGTAGCTCGGGACTGTGTGAGTCACAATTTGGTGGCTCGCATGGGTGCGAGCCACCATTTGGTGGCTCGCGCTTACGCAAGCCTCCGAGTGGTGTTTTGTTCATCTTTTTGACATTTTGGCGATTCGTGACCCCTCAAGTTCGCTTGTTTTGCGTACGGTTCATTGTTTCGCTGACTTGCACATTTTACTGATCCATTTCGTACGCTTACTGGTATTGGATAAATTCCCTTGACTTGGATAATAACGTTTATCGTCTTTTCGTTGTCTTGAACTGTGTTTGGGAAGCTTTAGGTAATTTTTAACGTCTACATATACCCCATCCAAAGTGCTTCAGTCTCGTTTCTTTTATAGAAGAGCCTGAAATACTTTGGATGTGATAGGCCCAACCTTCAGTCGATGTAAAAGGACCTGTAATTGGCTTCAGCTCTTAACTCCTTCAGCCTTCAATCTACTCAATGTTTTGTCGAATAGATGAAGTTCTTACGGTTCTGCGTTTATCGTCTGACCGCTGTCGAAGTCTCGGATTGAAACTCGTGTGTTGATTGATCTTATTGAGTTGACGTTGAACTGACTTTTTTTCGTCGGGAATTCATTTTTGACAACGTTTTGGCAATCATTGACAAAAAGCTATGCGTTGGAGCAGAGAGGACCAGTTTATACTCGTATACTCTTAGGAGTTTCGGGAATTAGTTTAGCCTCATATACCCATCGGAGGTTGTCGGGTTATCCTTAAGAATATTCCACACGATATTCTCCAGAAACTTCTCGTCGAGGGTGGGAAACAGTTTAAACTCATGTACTCATTGGAGTATGAATACGGGTGTTGAATATGTTAAAAAATGCTCGAAGACGGATCAAAATATCAGTAAATTGGCCAAACAGCTCGTCACGCTTGCGAGCCAGCAGATGGTGGCTCGCATGCGTGCGAGCCAGCAAAAGGGGTTTGGGTCTGGTTCGATTCGACTTGATTTGGTTCGGGCCGACTCGGCTTGGTTCAGGCGTTTCGAACTTGGTTTGGTTCGGTTTAAGGCCCTTTTAAAAAACCGATTCCTTCATCTTCTTCTCTTCTTCTTTTGTCCTTCGTCGTTTCAAATATTTTCTCCGAGCCACTTCTTCAAGAACCCATTTCAGACATCTTCCAAGTTTTCTTTACTCTTCGAATCCCTTTGATTTCGCCGAATTCAATCTTGAGGGCTAGGGTTTTGGTTTAAATCTTAAGCTCGAGGCTTGCTGTGGATTCGGGTTTGCACCGTTCAGCTCATCTCCCCTTCAAGCTCTAGGTAACCCCCCCTCCTCTTCACGACTTCAATTCTTTGATTACTTGAATCTCAGTTTTGGGGGGAATAATAAAAAAAACCCTACTTCTTGGATTTGGAAAAAGGACCGAAATTAGGTTTTGGTTTGTGCCCTCACCCTCCTTCTTTTCTGTGTTGACAGGAAACCGAGGCCTTTTTTGTGCTTTGAAATAGTGAATCTCTCCTTTGTGACTTCCTTATTCATTCATAGGTAACTTCATACTCGAAATCTTCCAAGTTATATTAATGGTTGATTTTGGATCCAGGGTATTTCTTGAACTTGATTTTGGGACGAATTGAACTTGCCTGTAAACTTGGCCGAAACTTAAGTTCGCATGAATTTGATTTGTGAATTGTGACTTGATGTTGTGGATCTTATCCCGAATTTGTTGGATGTCCAAGTTACGAGACCAACTAATGGGGCTAGTGCGTCAGTGACTTTCGCATATATAGGGTTTTTGGCAAACCCTCAGTCATCAACGGGTTTGATGAGCCTTTACCGACTACCGTTTGAGTCGGGCTAGCATGCAGATTGTTTAGACCCGTTCTGCATGTAACGTTATGCTAAAAGAGTTACCTCTTTTAGTGCTACGATATTGAATACGTAGACTTCGTCTTTCTCACGGGAATAGACTACCCGGCAATGCGTGTTAGACGCTGACTTAGGATTTTTGGCAAATCCTCAGCCTTCAATGGATTTGACGTGCCTTTACCGATTATCGTTTGAATCGGGCTTGCATGCAGATTGTTTAGACCGTTCCGCATGTGACGTTGTGCTAAGAGAGTTAACTCTTTTAGTGCTACGATATTAAATACGTAGACTTTATCTTTCTTACGGGAATAGACTACCCGGCAACGCGTGTTAGGCGCTGACTTATCCCTACTTAGGCTTCGGGATAGAAGTCCCCAGACTTGGATTCTGCTATCTTCTTTAATCGGTGAAAGACTAAACCGGCAACGCGTGTTAGGCGTTGACTGATCTCTACTTAGGATTCGGGATAAAATTTCCTATGTGTGTGAAGCACGGATTTTGACGTTATGAATAACAACCTGCCACAATATCGAATATGTGAGCTTTTGTCCTTTTTACGGCAAAAGACTGGTCAGCAACACGTGTTAGGCGCTGACTTTTCCCTACTTAGGATTTGGGATAAAATTCCCCACGCGTGTGAGGCACGGATTTGGGTGTTATTAATAACAACTTGCCACAATATCGAATATGTGGGCTTTTGTTATTTTTACGGTAAAAAACTAACCGGCAACGCGTGTTAGGCGCTAACTTATCCCTACTTAGGATTCAGGATAAAATTTCCCGTGCGCGTGAGGTACGGATTTTAAGAGTTGAAAAAGTGGTGTCTTCTCTTGGGGCAAAGACGAACACAATATGGGAGAGGAAGAATCTTATATTCTATTTCCCAAAGCTGAAGAGGAAGAATTTTATATTCTATCTCCAGTTACGAAAGGAAACTCAAAGTGAGATTTCCACTTCAAGAATCTGGGAAGGTGAAACTAAGAGTGGGATCTCCACTCCGAGAATCAAAAAGATTCGAATAATCCTAATTATCGGAAGGTTTTGATTATCGAACTAAAGATGAATTTCTCGTTTATCGAGAATGAATTGTGGTTTTGGCCCTAACTGTAGAAAGGCTTGATCATTCAATTTGAAAGTGGACCTCTCGTTCATTGGAGGAATCGAAAGGGGATTTTGGTTTTAGGGAAGGTTTGACCAAGTGGAAAGTTTGAGACGATCCTAACTGTAGGAAGGTTTGATCGCTCGATTTGTGGACCTCTCGTTCATTGGAGGAATTAGGAGGGGGTTTGAGATGATCCTACCTGTAGGAAGGTTTGATCGCTCGATTTGTGGACCTCTCGTTCATTAGAGGAATCGAGAGGAGGATTTTGGTTGTGGTCCTAACTGTAAGAAGGTTTGACCAGGTAAATAGTGGGAGTGGGAGTATGATATGACCCTAACTTTTATAGGTTTGATCACTCGATTTGTGGACCTCTCGTTCATTGAAGGAATCGAGAGAGAATTTTAATTGTGAACAGTGAGAGTGGGAGTACAAATTACTGTAGGAATGTTGATTCGTACAAATCACTCAAAAGGGATTCCTAGTGTTAAGTGAGAAATACTTAACACGGAGGGGTTTGACAATCGTCAATGATCAGGATAATAAAATTCCAAGTCTTATGTCCAGAATTTAATAATGGGAATGTTGAGTGTACAAACGCATCGAAGTTTGAGTGGATTCAACAGAAAGGAATTTTAGTGGTCCCATCGTTAATTAGTCTGATCGGTGGGGGATTTTGTGGTGGAAGACTGTGAGTCGTCAAACACTAATGAGAGTTTTGTGAGGGAAGATTGATCCCACAAAGTGATCGAATCTCATCTTAGCAATAGAGTGTTCGGAAATCACAGTGGGGGTTTAGTGTTTATCGCTTTGTTCGTAATGATCAGGTTATCCCTAAGAAAATTACATGTAACATTCTTCCGGGAACTTCCCGTTACATGAATCATCCACCCCCAGCTTTCTTTCTAAAACTGGGTCGAATGAGGAGTATGTTGTCCTCAGTCGCATGTTCGGGTTATCCTTAAGAATATAAGATTCTCTAGGAACTTCCCGGGAAAGAAAGGAAACAGTTTAGACTCATATACCTGTTGGAGTATTGAGAAGCAGTTTATACTCGTATACTCTTCGGAGTGTGGCGATTCTCATTTGGCTTATCCCAGCGTTATGACGCCGACTTCAACCAAGGTTTAGATGCTATTTTTGAGAGTGAAGCAATCCTTGGTGGGATGAAGGATCCTCCTGTGGTACGCACAGTATTTTGTATCCGCAGTGTTTTCAGCTTCCTCCTGATTTACGACAAGTGATAGCTTGATCTTGTTGTTTTCAAGGAGGGATTCGAAGATGGTTGGAACGTATTCGTCCTTGAAGGAGTACTCTTTTTGGAGTCTCGAACCCGAAGTCTTCTGCTATCTTCGAGGTTACTGTTGCGACGTCTGGTTTGCGTCAACAGCTGTTACAGGTGCTTTTCCTTTACCACGGGAGGCGAAATTTGATTTCGGAGGGTTAGCCGTCGGTTGGCTTTTTTCAGCTTTCTTCCTTCTGAGGAAGCGTTCGGCCTGCTCTCCGCGCACCTTCAACTCTTTCCAGTTGTTTGACGGTGCTACTCCCATAACTTCCAACACGTCCAAGGAGAGGTTATTGTGACAGGTTTGAAGGATGAAGTCCTCTGTGATCGGATCTCGGCAGTTCATTGCCTTATTCCAGAAATGTTTAATGAAGTCGTCGTCCGTCTCGTCGTCTTCTTGCTTCTTATTGAAGAGTGTCCTGATTGACACCTCAGCGTCATTATCAAAAAAATGAGCGAGGAATAGACTCTCCAGGTCTTCTCAGTTATTAATACTTCCGGAATTAAGACGGCGGTACCAATCGAAGGCGGGCCCACGAAGGGTGCCAACGAATGACCGAACCATCAAGGCTTTATTGTCAAAGATCATACCCATGTTGGACTTGAAGTAGATCAGATGTTGTGTGGGCGAACCCTTCTCGTCAAACGGCATGAAGTTAATCATGTTGAACTTCGCCGGGTATGTTATTGAATCTCACTTTCTTGGGTAGGGACATAGAATGCCGATCCTTTTCACCTCTCGAGCAGACATTAGAGCATTGATTTTGCTCTCAAGGTCTTTTATTTTCTCATCCTCGCTCGTATTGGGCTTAGGATGATTCTTAAGAGGAATAACGAGGTCACCCCCAGTGTTGTCGTTTTTAGTAGGACCACCCCAAGTGTCGTTGTTTTTAGTGGGACCACCCCCAACGTTCTAGTCAACGGGAGGGTCATCAACATTGATATTTTCCTCCACTTCTGAGTCACTATCTACTTGATTGGTAGTCTGGCGATGACTAGATTAACCGCGTTGATTTGACAACTATTGGAGTTGTTGGGCATGTAAATCTTTAACCCGTTGCACAGCCATATCCATTTCGATTTTAAAGTCCTCTTTCTGTTTAGCCAAAGCTTCTTGAAGGAGTTGAGTCATCTGTTCGGTAGTGATCATGAATGATTCTCGAGTCCGTCCCGTGCTGGACATAGTAGCATCTGAAGCGATTGTAGAGTTTGCGTCTGATACTTCATCGTCTGAGGAATGCCCTCTCTAAATTCTCCTATAATCTCTAGGCCTGATAGCCCCGGTTTGTAGCCGAGTCAATCGCTGAGATATTTGTGGAAAAGGTTCGGGACTGAAGCGTCGCATGGTTTTTCCTTTATCTGTCATGTTAATCGTGACTTCTGAGAATTCATGTTCTTGAACGGCCGGCTTCCTTTTACGGAAACGTCTTGACTTGTGTCTTAGCGTTTTTGTAGAAAGTCTTTCAAATACTGAAATCCTTTGCGAGGCGGTCTTGGAGCAGTTACACTCTGTAAGGACCGTAAATTTTGATACTAGTTAAACTAGTTTTCTGATATTTTAAAATATTTAATTATTATTTTTAAAAGAGTATTTATATTTTTCTCGAATTTTTATAATTTTCTATGATTTAAAGTCTAAGTTTAATATTTATTTAAATGATTTCAATATTTATAAATTTATTCAGTGTAGTAAAAATTTCTGAAATTTATCCATAGTGTTACCGATACTATTACGTATCATTTTTAATAATACGTGATATTATTATTATTATTACGTATATTTTTGTATAATACGTTGTATTATTAATTACGTATTATTTGTATTATTTCTACGGTTGCGTATTATCGGTCGTATTAGTATAACTGATACGTTTTACTGTGTATATGATTATCCCATAATTATTTGATTTTAAATATAAGTAAATATATTTTATTTATTTATTATTTTCGTTTAATTATATAATATGGGTATATTTTGACTATTTCGTATCAATTATTATAATAGCACAACATGTACGTTTTTAATTATAGATAATTATTCTGTAGTTAGTTTAATTTTTAAATACCCGTAAATATTTATTTTAATTATTTTTGTTTTAAACCCCAAACCCTAATTCAATTATATATATATATATATATATAAGCTTTGTGTACCTGTTCACATTTTCACGCAGCCGCCTCTCTCTCTTTACTGTTCATCTTCCCCAACCCGACACAGCCGCCACCCCCTTCTCGAGCTCGCCGTTGCGCCGCCCAACGCCGCCGCTCAGCCTCTCCCCTCCGCGTCCAACTCCCCCGCAGCCGCCTCCGACCAACCCGACGTCCTCGCCCCCTCTCCCTCCAGCCCCCACACGAGCTCCGCTCGCCCAGCGCTCCCGCAAACCGCTCGCCACCCCAGCCCCCGCTTCCGGCGTCCCCCGTCGGCCTGACCACCGCTGTACCCACCTCAGCATCCAAGCCGCCGCCCCCTCTCCCTGAACCCGCGCTCAACTAGCCCCGCCGGCCACCAGCGCTTCCTCTGCCCCAAACCGAACTCCGATAGCCCAGAGCGCCGCCTCAACCCCCAGCCTTCATCCCCGCGCCGGCCAGCACCTCCACCTCCGGCCTCTCCTCTCCAAACCACGCACAGCCCCGTTCTCGCTGCCCCTCATCGTGCTTAGTTCCGTCGCCTCTCAGATCTGAACCGTCATCCGCTGCATAGTCGAGATCCCCGTTCCGTGTCGATTCGTTTGACAAAACCCCGAGGCAAGATCTCGCTCACTGTTTCGTAGTTTAAATATTTACATTGATTATGAATTATTTGTGTAGTTTAATTATGAATTGCGTGGGCTTGTTGATGAATTGGTGAATTATCCGTTTATGTTAATTTATAATTGTTATTATCTGCGTGGGTTTGATGAAAACATTAAATAAATAGTAATTATGTGATGAATAGTATTTTCATGACAAATATAATAAATTAAAGAATTTATTTTGGGTAACAGAATTATTTTAGATTAATTATAATATTTTTAGAATTTTTGTCGTGGAAGGAAGTTATTTTAGAGTGATAAATGTTTTTAAATAAGTTATTTTGGAAAAAGATTATTTTTATATTATGACCGTGTGATTGATAGTTGAAGAACACGACGTTTCATGTACATTGACACCGACATGTTGACACTGTTATTTATACTCACTCATGTCATATATGCACACCTGATTTCATCGCTAGCTTGTATAGTCATATTCATCATATGATTTGCATAAGATTAGTTGTATTTATTTATTATTTCTTGTTTTGTTGAGAACCGTTAGTAGTTCATGTCCTTAGTTGCCTAGCATATCGTGTACAAGACCATAATACCTGTGTATTATTGACTTAGAAGATACAAGAGAGTTGGGATGGGAAGGTCTGGGTTCATGTTATCGGATATGTTGTTGTTTATTTCCCGGCTCGCACCAGTGAATCGTTTCGCACTGGGGTGGGTCTGAGGAGCAGTGATCGTATGTGTATTGTTTATTTCCAGGATCGCACCAGTGAATCGTTTCGCACTGGGGTGGGTCTGAGGAGCAGTGATCGGATGTGTTTATTGTTTATTTCCAGGCTCGTACCAGTGAATCGTTTCGCACTGGGGTAGGTCTGAGGAGCGATGATATTGTGATTATTGATTATTTCCAGGCACGCACCAGTGAATCGTTTCGCACTGGGGCGGGTCTGAGGTACTAGTGAGATGTGGTTGTTAACCAGATATCCGATAATGTGAGCTTTGACTCTGTGTGAGATGCGAACCAGTGACCTGTTATAGGATGGCTACATACATGACTCGTTTCTTGGCTAAGTATGAGTTCTTGTGAGATATAGGCTAGTTGTGTTTCTGCTCATACATAGATCAGGATTAATATTTAATTATTTACAATTCGAGACATATGGTATATACATGAGGGTTTCCTTGTTTGGATTATTTCGCTCGACGTACTACGTCTCTTGTTGTAGATTTTTAAGTATTAATTCCATCTATTATATGATCCTGTTACTTGGATAATTAGACTGGTCGCTAGCTGCATGATCTCGTTACCTGATCGATTTTGGATGCTTTATGTTATCATGATTTAGTAATGTTTTCATGTTGATTTGTGGATTTTAGTTGTACGTTCTTTTATTGTTTCTGTTATCGTATCGTTTTTCGCATTGGATTTCCGTTCGTTCTATTTTCTTTGTGGGGTCGGGTCTTGCCGTGCATCATGCACCTGACGTACACCTGTTTTCTCTGGTGTACGTCAGACTTAGGAGAAGAACAGGTTCAGCAGGAGTCAGAAGATTCTCAGCAGGAGTGCCTTGCAGACATAGCAAAAGAAGAAGCCGAAGTCTAGTCGTCTCTTTTGTTATATGCTGGTCATTGTTACTTTTGTAGTTCTTTCTATTTCCGTTGATCGATGTATCTTTGTACCTCTTCAGTATTCATTTGTTTAGTTTTGTATAAGGGCATGTTGACTCGTATCATTATGTCTTGGATGATATTCATTTGTGATATGATATGTATTATTTTATTCTGAGTTGTCTATTATATATTCTTACTGATTGTGATCGGGGACATGTGCCTTCGTATTGTACTTATTTCCAGACGCTTAGTGTATTGGATTGAGAAGAAAAGAAAAGAAAAAAATAGCAGTGTCTATTTCTTCTCAATCTAATACGTCGCGGGCTTGTTCACGTTCCGATTCCCGGGTATTTTAGGAAGCGGGGCGTGACACACTCTAATAATACCGCTTTGATAAGTTTGGTACATGGACAAAGAGAATCCGTTTCCCGGGTATTTCTTTTTCGAGATTTATTTGTACCCCCAGCCTGATAGTACAACTCATCGATATGATTATCGGAGCATCCTATCTTGTGCTGGCATAATTGTCCCATTCTAACGTCATCGTCTTCTGATGAGCATAGCTCTCTTTGAGGGTATAACATTCTATCATCATTCTCAAGAGTCGCTCGTTTGAAACCACTCCTTCGTGCACGTGAGGACCCAACGGGCTCTTGGATTTCAACTCGTAATCCGAGACGAGTGGTTGTCGGTACTTTCTCCGTAGGAGAGATCTTTGACTTACTGGGGAATCGCGTACGACCCCCAATCCGACGAACCATACGGGGTTCATCTTTATGCAAAGGACCGTGACGATCCGTAATCTTCACTTTGAATCGGGACAAGTCCACGCTGTCGTGAGATCCTACCGAAGGTGAGGAAGTCATCGGAACAGAAACAGGAGCTGTCAAAGACTCGAAAACGATTGCGGGAGGCGAATTTTCTGCAAACAGGGGATGGTTAGCTTGGTGGCGACGCGGGCCAGTGTTTGGTGGCTCGGCCCTGGCCGAGCCAGCAGCCGACAATTTGTTTTTTTCGGATCTTGTTTTGGATTTCGGCCTCCAGATTTGACGTGGTTTTGACAGTCCATTGTCTACATCGTTTGTTTGCAATTTCTTGGCTTCTTGTACCAGAATTCTTGCGTGCGCAAGTAACGCGCGATGTTTCTGGATCCGTTCTTCAAGAGTTGAACGTGTCCTCTTAACGGGGACCCATTCATTCATCGTTGATTTGAAACAGTTGCTCGCTTGCAGCTGTGGCGGTTGGTGTCTTCTAGACTTCAGATCTGCTTCATAGCGGATCCCATCAACTAGCTCGGAAGCTTTCGCCAATTGGCGTGCGAGGCGTTGATGTCGTCTTTGACACACTCTCTTGGATAAGGTCGGCGCGTTTTCAGTAGCGGCTTCGGCTTTGCAAGGTGTGTCTTGAGCCGCTGCGGGATGAAGATCTTGGTTTTGGACCTTCAGATCCAAGTGCCCCCGAATCTTCCTTGTGGAGTCTCTCCTATTCCTGCGAGGAGAGGATGATCTGGAAGATGAGGATAAGTATTCTTCATACTTTGCCTAGTCGAACTCGTACTCGACCTCCTCGTTGATCGGGATGATGATCTTTGGTTGCGACACTACAACTTGGGGAGAGAAACTATCGGCTCCCACTGTGGTCGCCAGTTTGTTTTCGTCAAAAGTTGCTTTTTCCATTGCTTTCAAACATGTTACAACGTTTATCGATTACAAGTTCAAACTGGAAGAAAAGTTGATCTTTTTATAAGATCTTCTTACAATAAAAAATAAAGATTACAATTTTATCAAATAAAACGCAGCAGTAGTTTATCTCCCGCTGCTTTGCGTGGGATCTTTGCCTGTACCGGGGACGCGTTAGTCTGTGGACCATCGCAGATCAAACCCGATTGATAGTATAACTATGCTCTTGTTTCACGAAGGAAATAATTACAGAAGCGACAATCACGACCAAGCGAGATTGTGGCTCTTCTCGAGATTAAAACCAAGTTTAATCCGGAGGAAAGAAGGGGAAAGAATCACAAACCTTTCGAAGGACTTTCTTTATGAAAGTATTCGCCAAGATCTGATGATTCTCCTCTGAAATTCGTGGTTAGCTGGACAATCTGACAGCACCTTGCCTTCTCAACTTTAGATCCTCTTGAAAGAAGACTCTAGGCTTCTATTTATAGGCCTTTGGAGACGTCCTTTTGGATAAGAATTGGTGTTTAAATGTTATTTGCGGTTGATAACCGCTTAAACGCGTTTAGGGATAGCCTCAAAACAGTTAGGGAGGCCCTGGGACGAAAGAATCCTTAAAAATCACCGAAATCCGCGTTTTGGGAGTCTTAGGAATCAAAAAGAGTCCTGGTAGCTCGGGACTGTGTGAGTCACCATTTGGTGGCTCGCATGGGTGCGAGCCACCATTTGGTGGCTCGCGCTTACGCAAGCCTCCGAGTGGTGTTTTGTTCATCTTTTTGATATTTTGGCGATTCGTGACCTCTCAAGTTCGCTTGTTTTGCGTACGGTTCATCATTTCGCTGACTTGCACATTTTACTGATCCACTTCGTATGCTTACTGGTGTTGGATAAATTCCCTTGACTTGGATAATAACGTTTATCGTCTTCTCGTTGTCTTAAACTGTGTTTGGGAAGCTATAGGTAATTTTTGACGTCTACAGCGGGGGGTTGCCTGCGTTTCATTTGCTGAAGGCTGGAAACACGGGGTCGCCTGCGTTTCAAGAACTGAAACATGAAGGTGGATTCCACGTTTTAGAAGGGGCTAGTGACTTATAACCTCTTCTGTAGAGCGTTACAAAGACCGTCATCTTGTAATCTTCGTCTTAGCTCCTTGAAAATATGTGAGTCGTCAGATTGTAACTCCCGATGTTGATTGTGAAGGCTGTTGATTAGAGCTTTCATCGGTTATTGCGAATGTCGTCAGATTGTAACCTTTATTGATCTATGTGAAAGTCTTCAAATTGTAGACTTCTGGAAGCCGTCAAATTATAACTTTCATCATTGGTGTTTGATGGGGATCAACTATTTGTAGTGATTTTTAGATAACCTATACAAGCCCTCTGCAAAGGAAATCTGGATAACCTATACAAGCCCTCTGCAAAGGAAATCTGGAATGCTTTGGAGGAGCAATATAAGGATGAGGAGAAGCTTTCCAAGTCTCACATTATTGGCAGGTTTCTTGACTTCAAATTCGAAGATGATACTGAGGTTTTGCCTCAAGTTAAAGAGCTCGAAAAGCTTGTTATGAAGCTGAAGGATGAAAAGATTAATCTTTGTCAAACCTTTTGAGACATATGGTATATACATGAGAGTTTCCTTGTTTGGATTATTTCGCTCGACGTACCAGTCTCGTGTTGTGGGTTTCTAATTATTGATTTTATTTAAATGGTTTATCTCCTACTTCGGTGTTAATGTTTAGCCGTCTACAATTTGGGACATATGGTATATACATGAGGGTTTCATTGTTTGGATTATTTCGCTCGACGTACTACGTCTCGTCTTATAGGTGTCTAAATAGTAACTCCATTAGATACGGGGAAAATAATCTAGATAGACTATGCTTAATAGGTAGAGCCTCCATTTCATCTAGCAGCCCTTCCCCTGAGGGCGGATGGAGGTGATCTTGCTGTAGCGCTCTGACGCTCTTGTTGTTGTTCTTTTTAGTTTTAAAATTTCTTTTCAGGCAGCTCAAAGTTTCGGAGAGCTGCAGGATGACGGAGTTCTTACATAGTCGCTGTCACATGAGTTATCAGTAGAGGCTCTACAGTAGATTTATGTTTCCATTTAGTTATTTGAGTTGTATTTTATTTTGTAAAGGCTATGAGCCTTAGTTATATTTCCAGTTGATTCATGTCGAGATATTTTACATTATTTCAGAGATCAGGTGTTTATAGTTTTATTCATTTGAGACATGTTTTATTTATGAGACTTATCCTTCTATATAATGTCTATTGTATTTATTTACCTTATTTTGTCTGTTTTGTATCTACACTTATTTTTTATTCCACTAAAGGATATTACTATGATTGGTGAAACATGTTATTACACAGTATGAGTGCATAACAGGTTTGACATCTCTGAATTCACCTTGAACTGCAGCCATGTGTAAAAACAGTGACGTCATATGAAACTGGCCCTGAAGGTCACTGGGTTAACTAGGAGGGTCAACAAAGACAAGCTCAGGTGGATCAGTGAGATAAACAAAGGTCAGGGGGTAAAATGCAAAAATCCCCAATTCAGGGGTTAAATGGGGAACAAATTTTCAAATCAGACCCATTTCAAATTTTTTTTTAAACCAACCCATTTTTTTATCAAAACCGACCCGATTTTGTAATTAGCAGCTTAATCACCATCCTAAACAGTCGGGGTTGTCAACCCCGACTGTTTAGGAAGGTGATTAAGTAACTAATTACAAAATCGGGTCAGTTTTGATAAATAAAAAAAAAGGGGTCGGTTTTAAAAAAAAAATGGGAATGGGTTTGTTTTGAAAAATTCTTCGTTAAATGGGAGTAATCCATTCTACCCGGTTCCTTCTCTCTCATCCCCGCGACCGATGGCAGCTCTTTGCCCCTTCTCTTCCCCTTCATTGCCTCAGTCCCTGTCGAAACTTCTCTCTCAATCCAAAGCCCAACCCCTCCTCCTCAACCTCCCAATTCGAAACCCTAACCCTAATTTCACTGGAATCACCTCGAAATTCCACAACCTTGCATCGTCAGTATCTTCTTCGTCAACGACGCCCTCCACGTCAGCATCCGCGGGAACGGAGTCCCCCTCTCTCGGCAACATCACCAGGCCCGATTTCCCAATTCTTCATCAGGTAGGGTACTTTATGAAAAAAAGTTTGGAATTTTACTTGTATTTTGGATGCAAAGGTTTGAGCTTTGAGCAAATTTGTTGAAAATTGTAGACTGTCAATGGCTCCAACCTGGTGTACTTGGATAACGCGGCGACTTCGCAGAAGCCCTTTTCAGTTTTGAAAGCTTTGAATGAATCTTATAATTTGGATGGGGTCGAAAACTTGAGGTATTTAATCCCTCCTTCAGTCTGATCCTCATTTTCCATTTCCCGGGGCCGTATTCGTTTGGTACTTTGTTTTATGTCATCCATGCTTAACATCTTCGTTTCTTGTTTTGATCAGTGCAGGTACTACAAATGCATATGAGCTAGCAAGAGAAAAAGTTGCAGCTTTTATCAATGCAGGAGAACCCACAGAGGTTGTGTTCACACGGAATGCAACTGAAGCCATCAATTTGGTTGCTTACTCATGGGGTCTCTCAAACTTGATGTCTGGGGATGAGGTGTCTTTTTAACTCATTCCTGTAGAGTTTAGCCCTTTTATGTTTGAAGTTTTAAGTCCATACGGTTCTTGTTTACGCTGAAGTATGCACATTATTTTGAATAATTTCCCCCCCTCCTTTATCTATTGTTTGATATACTTACTAACTCAATTTTGTTTTCTTAGATAATACTCACAGTTGCAGAACATCACAGCAATATAGTCCCTTGGCAGCTTATTGCCCAAAAAACCGGTGCAACTCTAAAATATGTTGGTCTTACTGAGGAAGAAGTTCCCGATATTGAGCAGTTGAAGAAACTTCTGTCATCAAAGACAAAACTTGTTGCTGTTCAACATGTCTCAAATGTACTTGGTAGGCTGCAATTTAGCCAATTCTTTTGTTTCATTTTTTTAATTTTTGGTATAGTTATTTGTTCATTGTAAAAAAGTATATAGATTTTTTCAGGGATGTGGAAATTTATAGTTTTTGTTAAAAAGATGAGTTTGTACGAACGCAGGCGTTTTGCCTTTTATATTAACTCTTTATGTTAATTCTTATTTTGAACAGAGATAAATATTTTATGAAATTGTGATCAACCAAGGCACTCTTTGTATGTACCGATTGAAGTATAGGAACACAGGCGTTTTGCCATTTATAGGTTCCGGTTGAAGGTTTGGGAAAATATGTTATTTTTGGTTTTCTAGCTCTTTGTGTACCTTAAAAGCGAACGCATTGTCCTATGCAATATCTATCAGCTTCTACAATTTTTATTAGCCAGGAAACCATGGGTTCTAACTTGTGTTACCTTAATGGAAAATCAGTGGGGTAGATTTTTCTCACAAACTGGTCATATCGTATGAGCTACATCTTGGCCCTCCCTTTGAAGTTTTCTCCACCAAGGGTATGGCACCTGCACTTCTTGGTATGAGATTATATACTTAATTGTAGAATTTGGTCATTCTTTCGAACCCTTGTAGGTCATAAATGATTTTGTTTTAATGAGAAAGGCTTAGATCAAGATGTTAATGAGATGGTGAAGTGTCTGCCTTTAACCATTGCTGATTGGATCAATGATCTTTATTGTGTTTGCAGTTTTGAAGGCATTGCATATTCGCTCATTGTAATGTTTTCTTGTATGTGCATGTGCAACCATATCTGCTAATTTCTAACTGCAGTATAATCGTGTTTATGAATTTCTTATATAATTCCAATTCTGCAAATGCCATTCATGCTAGCGAATGTTTTATGCTGAATTTTGGTAACTTTCTGTTTCTTTTCCGTGCAAGATTTGGTGTCCACTGTATAAGCTTATCATAACTTTTTGAGCTTCTAGGAGAATCTGGTATATATATGTGTGTACATTGTAACGAGCCACACCAACTACACAGTTAGTACAAGTCTTTCGTGAAATCACCAAATATCTGTCTTACACTTGTTAGATACTGGTTATGTAACTTATATTTTTTTTGCTTCTTAACACCGAACTTAGTTCAAGTTTTGTGGACCCTAAGGTTTGCGAATTTGGATTGGTATTTGACTTGTCTTCGGGTTTTATTGTAATTTATATTACAATAAGAATAGTATTGAGCAGTGGTAATGTATGGTAGCATGGTTAGTTAGAAAGTTAGAAAGAGAAAACATGTTTTATCATAAGGCTGACCCATTATGATCTAGAGTCGTGGTTCAAGATATCCGAAATGGGCTCTTCACTGTGTGATAAAGTTGTGGCCATCTGATCCTCTCATTCGATGTTGAGAGTATTGTGATAGGCTACCTGTTGACCAAGGATGGTAGAATATTTCAAGGCAGTACATGGACATGATATATGCAATGGGGTTATGAGGTAGTTAGCTTTGAATTCTTTGTGCCAAAACTTTAGTTTGTTTCATATTAAAAGTGCGATAGTTTGGTCCAAACTGATTTGAGATGTTGATGAAACTTCAAGAATGTCCAGAGGCAAGGGATTGAATCAGTTTCTATTTTAGGGAAGAAAAATACATTCAATAATTTTTGAACTAGGTTTCTAGTACCGTCGAAAGGCAGTAGAAAATGAGCCTCCAATTTTTGCAAACTTTCTAGTATCATCTATTTTTTTCACATGCAGTGAATTCTGTAATGACATCACGTTTGAAATCTTTTTCTGCTCAGCAGTTATTACGCTGAAATATAGATGTTTCTCTTATTTGTTATTATATTTAGACAGTCTTTCATTGACTAACGATAAATTGTCGTATGAGCAACTAACTTGAGATTTATTATTATGCATGGAAGAGTCAGTCGCCTTCATAGCTACAAACTAATTCAATCCTGTTTGTTCCTGTTGTTGAGTTATTAACTGATATCCCTCAAATTTAAGTGATCTAATGAATGATTGCATTTAATGGAGGTCATTTTGTTTCTATTAGGTCTGTGGAGATTAGTCGACTAAGTAGTCTCTGCTAGAAGTCAACGCCCTATGGGGTACTCTTTTTCTTATCTATTTGCTATTTGTAGACATGATCATGCAAGTGAATTTTTCCATTGCAGATAGACCAACACCCCCCCCCCCCACCCTGGCGGGTGTATCACCCAATTGCAATAGAGCCCGTGTTGTCCAATTTGTGCTAATAGAACCCCTATATAACTTTTTTTTTTTGTTTTTTCATAAAGAGTCAAAAGAGTTTTGAGGACGTGATATATCCCTTGTAGTTCTGTTGGTGAGTATAGAGCCCTAATTGCTAATTTTATTCTTAAAAGAGTCGATAAAGTTCACTGAAGTGGTCTATCCGCACAACTAGAACTGTAGGGGCTTCTCTGCAACTGGGTGATTGCAGATGGGGTCTATTTTCAACTAACCCTTTTTTAATTGTTTGTAGAGAACAGTTGTTCAGGATTGACTGTTAAACAAAACACATCCAATAATTTGCATAATGGTAAACAATGGGGTATCAGAGTGGCAAGTTCCATCTAGTCTTGGGTTCAAACCTCATAATTGGTAACTTCAAAATATACTAGTTCATCCTTATTTGTTCTCTCTTTCCCATTGAGTCATATTTATGATGGAGATCTTTCCATGTGATCCAGTAACACACATGATGGGGAGTTAGTGTTAAATTAGCTTAAAACACATATTAGCCTACAGAACTACTAGGTTAATTTTTTGGCTAAAGTGGTTATCTAAAATATAAAAAAAGGTTTAGATAATGCGATTTGCTATATGGAATAATGTTTACCAAGAAGGTGAAAAATAGTCTACAGCCCAAAAAATAAATCATTTCCCTGCATTACTAATGGAAACTTTATCAACAGAGGCACAGCTTATGGGAGCGCCTAACTTCCTTTTATAGATCTCTGTGAACTTTGCAAGGCACATGGTTGACTCGGTTGGTTGTTGTTGTCATGCTTGTATTATATACCGTAGTGTTTCTTTCATTCCTGTCAGATTATTATTTTTTACTTATTGATATACTTTGCTTTTGTGTTTACAATGCTATATGAGTTTGTCGATAGAACAGCAGATGCACTAAGCTTTTTGTTGCTTTAATTAAAAGATTTAACATATGCGGGATTGGTCAATCATTTGAAATACGTCTTATCCCCTGTAGGTTCTGTTTTGCCTATTGATCAAATTGTTGCCTGGTCTCATGATATTGGGGCAAAAGTTCTCGTTGATGCTTGTCAAAGTGTTCCACACATGGCAGTTGATGTGCAGAAACTTGATGCTGATTTTCTTGTTGCATCTTCTCACAAGGTATGCCTTGGAAATTCTCGAATTTCAGCCTTCACAGGTTACTAACAGGAAGTTATGGCTGTCTCAGATGTGTGGACCTACGGGTGTCGGATTCTTGTATGGGAAAAGAAAAGTTCTATCAGAAATGGCGCTATTGGGTGAGAATATAAAGTTTTGACTTATGTGAAACATGCATTAATGCTGAATTTCTTACTGTTCCCTTGTTTTTCTGACAGATGGTGCCAACATGATTTCTGATGTAGATAACTCTACTACTGTTGAACCTTCTTCCAGGTTAGGAAAATTCTTCTCTTTTCGATAATTACTGTCAAATGTTGTTGTTGTTATTTGTCCGCGCACCAATACAAGCACACATGCTGGATACGAGCTGCCACCTAATTTAGCAAAATGAATTACGAAATGAGAGAAGTGCTGAGATCCACCTCATGCATAAGTCCTCTCTTTCCTCTTTGTCTTCACCCCTCTATCAAGCTCAGTTGACTCTCCTTTGGCCTTCTCCTTTACAAGAATGCCACCACAGTTGACTCTCCTTTGGTCTTTTCCTTTACGAGAACGTGATGAACGTCACCGATGCCAATAAGGATTTCAACTCCCATTTCCTCTTGTCTTCCTCTGTGTGAACTCCTCTTCCACTGCCAACTTCCCTTTTATTCTTTGTCGAAGACGAGAGCTATCACCAATATCAATCAGGATACCGCCTCACCTTCCTCTTCTCCCACTTAATCAAGCTTCTCTTCCATCATTGACTCCCCTTACCTCCATTGACAATGACAAGTAACTCAATAAGGCCTGTATCAATTTTTAAAAATCTTATTGAATATTGCAGATCGTCTCAGATTGTCTAAAACTATTGTGAATATTTTTATATTGGAAAAATTATGTCAAGGTCCCGAAAATGAGAACTACATGTGGCCTAATCCTGTGTATTAATTCCCATGTCGGTTAGCCCCTAAAATCATCAAAAATTGTGGCTAGCCCCTAAAGCCCTGTAGTACCCCATATGTATATCACCCTAAATTCCTAATTTATCATTCTCTCTTCTGCCATTATCTCTCTCTCAAACTCCAACCATCGTTTCTCCCCCATCTCAACCCCATCCAACCGCCTCTGTCACAAACTGTCGCTGCCATCTCTTCGTCGAACTTTCCCACCCTTGTTGCTGCCGACTCCACCGCCGACCAAACCCACCACCTCAAGACCCTAAATTTACTCCTCTCCTATTTTCCCCAAATCTCATCACTAATTTCTCTTCCACATTGAAACTCTATGCTTCCAAACCCTATCCCTAATTCTCCTCCGCTGCCATGACCGCCATCGTTCCTCCCCCTCCGCCACTACACCATCACCAAAGAAAATCATTATCTCACCTCTGCCTCTTGTCGTCATCCTCGATGTACCACCTTGCGCAGCTGCCATTCCTTCTCCATCCTTCTTACTGCTCTTCACCATCCACCCTCGCCACGACCCTTCACCCATCCACTCGCTTTGCTCTCTACCCTCCACCCTCTCCATAATCTCATTGTTTATTTGTCATGCTATTTGGATTTGGATGCTTGGATGCTTGGATTTCAAGCTCTTTGATGAAAATGTACATTGAGTCTGGACATTAATTAGGGTAATGCTAAAAGGATGGTGTTATTGCAATTGAGGAGATGAATGTGGTTTCTTTGAACTATGTTTGGAAAATTGCTGAAATATAGGATATTAGATGATGCCACGTTGTTTGATGAAACGCCGAAGAGAAATGGTTTCTTGGACTAGTATGATCATATTGAAGGTTAATCATATGTTGAAGCTTTTGATCTTTTCAAGAGGATATTGACTATGACATTGTGCATAAGTTGAGAATATGATGTTTTTTTACAAGGGCATCCTATTTGGTTTTCTATTCTTACAAAAGGAAGATTGGATGTTAATGTTAAAATTTGGATGCTAAGATTATTAGTTGTATTTTGAAAATATCTCTTTTTTACGAATATCAATAATGGGCATTTCATCTCCTAAGAGATCAAGTATTTCACAAAATAAAATTAGCATCAAGAAGATTATAGTGTACGTATTAAGGTTATGGTGTACATGTTAATAGTCACATACATGTTGAGGTTAAGTTGTACTTGTTAAGGTTATGGTGTACTTATTAAGGTTATGGTATGCCTGTTAAGGTTATGTCATACATGTTAAGGTATAGTGTATCTGTTAAGTTTATGGTGTACCTTTTAAAGTATAATTGTTAAAAGTGATAATTTTTAGAGTATGTTTAACTATTAATTAACCTAAAATATTTTAGATATTGTCACGTTAGCTCTAATGTCACCGATTCTTTCATCAACTGAAATGATTAAACTTAACACACAAGATCATAAGTGGACTGGAATTTCTTTTATTTCTGCGTGAAGCCGCTGATCCAAATTCCCATTATTAACATACTTAAACAAGCATCCTAATTGTAAGCACAAAACTCAAATTGAAAACTCAGAATTTTGCCCAAATTGAAAACTCAAATTGTTAAACTTCAGGCTTTTATGTGTGATATTTATGTGACTTGTGTCATTGGTGGTACATTAATAGCCAAAGAGTGATGTGGTTTCTTGGACTATGATAGTAATAGGTCACGTCCAAAGAAAATATCACGGAGACCTCGCCATGTAGTTGTGTGTATGTAAACATCAAAAGTAAACAAACAGATAATTGTATCGGTTGATTGTGTACTATGAAGTATTAGCTGTGAATCTTACCCAAGGAAATTTTGTAAATTGTCCCTTAAAAATTTCTACCATAGCAAATAACCCCCCATGAATTTCTCAAAAAATCTCCTAAGCAATTATACTCTAAACTTAACAACCAATGAGTAAACTTACCGACCAATGGGTGAACTTAATAACCAATGAGTAAACCTAACAACTTAACAACCAATGGGTAAACTTGACAACAAATGTTCAACTCACTGTATAAACTTAATTTGTTATGCTATAAACTTAACATATAATGAGCAAGATTATCATCAAATAGGTAAGATTCACAACTAATCCGTCATAGTTCACAATCAATTCATATGATTGTAAGTTTGTGTAATTTTGATGTTTACATGCACCCAACTACAAGGCGAGATCTCCATGAAATTTTCTTTGTACATGAAATGTTATTATCATAGTCCAAGAAACCACATCTCTATTTGGCATTTCATTAAACACTTTACAAGAACTTTTCAAACTGCTACCTATCATATAGACATTTAACATATTACTTCAAGAAATGAAATCTATTCATCCATTTAAATTAAAAATAAATTAGGCAAGCTCCAGTCTACCACTAAGAGGTAAACTCACATAATCCAATCAAGGGATTTGTTTGAGAGGAATAATGGAGGAGAGAGGAGAGGAGGTTGTAGGCGGTTTTGAGGAGGGGGATTTGCTCGGGTGTGGAGATCGGCGATGGGGTTGGCGACTGTGAGAGGAGGGAGAGGGACTTCAACAAAGAAGATGACGGTCTCAACCATCATGTAGGAGACTTCAGAGAAGGAGAGAGGGTGGTTGAAGGAGGAGAAGACGACAACGAGCTCGGAGGAGATCTTGTCATTGCCATTGAAATTGAAGTTGAACTTGTTGATGATGCGCTCAAGGTTGGTGGTAGCGGAGGGAGAGAAGATGATTGAAGGAGAGGATCAAAGAGAGGACGATACTCTAGAGAGAGGGTTAAGTTAGGAGGAGGAGAGTTGAGAGAGGGTAAGAAAGGGAGGAGGAGGAAGGTTGAGTCAAGACGAAAGAGGAAGAGAGTTGAGTTGGGAGGGGGAAGAGAGGGGAGATCTAGCCATGACTTTGGATTCCATTGAGAGAGATTGCAATATGAGGGGGTAAAGTGGGGATTATTTTGGGATTTTTTTCCTCTCTCTTCTTAGCTGGTATAAAATTACGGGCTGATACACACTTTGGCAATGTATTGAGGGATTATACACAATGGAAATTTTACAAGGGGCTGGGTTACATGAAGTATTTTGGGACCTTGACACAAATTTTCCTTTTATATTTGTTTGATTTAAAAAAAATTGTAACTGCTCTATGAATTATAGTATAACGCACTTTTAGCATCTAGAGCCTGATTGTTGGATTATACATTATTTGTTTTTTCATTGTTGGTAGAGTTCATAAACCTTGTATTCATTATCTCATGGACTCGGCCCATTTTACTTTTGGGAGTTCCTCTTGATATCGAGGAACCAACTTCTCAGATTCTATAGTTGGTTGTAAATTTATGTTGCATGCTTAACCTACATGCAGCTGGTGTGCGTGAAGCAAATGTCAGAGTAAAATCTACTATTCTGGAAAAAGTTCAACAAGATGGAGGTATCATATATTCATATTCATTCTGAAAAACTAAATAAGAAAATATTGGGATAGACAGAACTTTACTGTACTTGTTAGTCTCCTCAGCAGTTAAAAGATAAACTCTGTAGCCTTTGTGCTCCTACTTTGGTCACACTTATAAGGCATTTCTTTGTTTTCTGACAGTGAACAAGCTATCTTTTGACATTTTGCAATTTTTTTCTTATTAATTTTTCTTTTATATATTTCTCATGTAGTTCCACTGGAATTTTCTTTTGGTTGCTATTAAGATGCGATTCTGCCTGTTATTCGCACTGTATTTGACATTTTATACTTTTCACATCTTAAGTGATGTGAAATGTTCTAATTGTCTGATGTTATGGCAATATTTCTGTTCTTTCATGACAATATATTAATATTATATGCTGTTTTTTCAACCTTTTTCTATTGCGTCATTTTACTTCAAATTGATTGATCAGACATATAACATCATGCACTTTATTGGCTACAGATTTGAATCTGGAACTTCTGCAATTGCACAAGCGATAGGGTTGGGTGCAGCAATTGATTATTTATCGAGAATTGGTATGCAGAGAATCCAAGATTATGAGGTGAATAAACCTGGTTGTTGTTACTATGTAAACCAACATTGAATGAACTAGAAATTTTTTTGGTGAAATTCATTTATCATTATGATGAAGCATAACAGCCTAATGGATCAATCTACAGTTATTAGTTGCATCACCTAGTCTTGTATGAAATTGTTATGTTTATAGCTATGGAAATTTCGTAATCGTTAAATTACTGGTTACTAAGTATAGACATGTCATACTGATTTAGCAAGCTTCATGCATATGTAGATTTTTGTGATTTTTGTTACTAGGTTTAATAAATTTGCTGTCACATAGAGTATGTAATTCGGTATGTCTTAACCAATAACAGGTTGCAACTGTGGACTGAAATCAGCTGGTCTGGGATAAGAAAAGACCTGTGTATAGAACCAAGTCAGTTGGATGGAGTAAAGGTCCTTCATCTCAATATTTTTTGAGGGTATCTTGCTACAATGTGATATGCTCTTCGGAGCCAATATAGGCTGTACCGCTGTACTATGGAGTGAAATAAGCTGAATCAGGTCCAATAGTCTGGTAAAGATCAATTTATGGGACCAATTCCGTTTACATGAAGGTGCTCGGAAATCATTCTATGCCAAGTGAGAAAAGTAAAGGGTGAATTTCATAGAAGTATCATAAACTATTAGGGGTTTTTCCAGAAACTATTGTTAACAATTTTTTATTAGAGAAACTGCTTCAAATTTCTAAACTACAGAAGAAACCACAAAGCTGACAACAACATTAAATAGCAATGGTAAAAAGTATAAAATACCATAATAGTTGAGGACAGGGTGGGAGGGTAAATTCACAAATCTAGCATGGCCTATTGGGCGTTTTGCATAAAAATACAATAAACTGTTAATTAGAGAGAAACACCACACTTTGTCCTCGAAGCTGCCTTAAATGGTAGACATTAATGTTGATTTACACGTGAAGTTGACAAGACAGTTTCCCCTTTATTTTATGAATTCTCTCACTTTCTCCTCCTCAACTATTAGACATATTTTAGACCTCTTAACGACATGAACACTGTCAGAATAATATTTTGGTAAGATCTTTTTATACCGATTTGAATTGTTTTGGTTTCTTTCAAATAAATAAGTCGATTGTAGTGTTCTCGAAAACCCCAGTAATTCATGGTAGTTTCATAAAATTTACCTAGTAAGGGTAGAAAGACAAACTATGTCATGTGTACATTACATGCCAACTTACACGTCGTTTGTCGTACGTGGTATTTTAGTGAAAAGTTCTATGATATTATTTATAATAGAAATACTTTGACACTTTTTTGTGCAACATCTCTAATATGGAGTAGTCTGTGAAATTTACAAAAACTAAAACATAGGAGATAACCCCTCAGCGACACCCCCAAATCTTTGCGCACCTTTCTTGTGAAATGCTGAATGATACCACCACATGAATACAAGCACTGTCTCAATTCGAAATTATTCATGTTTGTTTTCCTTTGTTAACTACTAGGTGTAATATATGGAGTTAAATGCTGCTGGATAGAAGACTTTAATTAAATATTTTAAGGAATTATACATTATCAATGGAGGAATGGAGATTTCGTAGCTAGTAGTATGCAAGAATAGACAAACCATCAATACCTTTATCTTTGTTGAGAACAGATGAAATTTATGATTACTTGCTATAGGAGGATGGGAAGAGGTGGAAAAATTACATCCATGTTGAGCTAGATTAATATCCTTTGCAAGGCATGATGTACACTTGAGATTTCATCGCCACATAGAAATATCGACCTGCTTTCCAACTCCTACTCATTAATTAAAAACATAGAGGGAATTAGGATTAACATTATTCCATTTATGTATGAATACAACACACCATTATCATTCTGCCTCACCACTTTGTGGGTTACATTGATCCTATCATGTATTCAGAGAAGAGCAGTACATGTGTATACATGAGTACTGGAACATGTGTAAATATTACTGCAATAACATGAGAATCATCAGTAAGTAACTGAGGTGTTTTGAATGTGTAATTAATATTATGTAACATTTAGAGACACGAGCAGAAGGTGGAAGTTAGAAGTAACATTTTGTGTTGTAGATGAAAAGCAGTTAAGCGAGCATGCTACTTGACTGAAACTAGAGGTTGGGTGGGGACAAGCTTATCAATAGCAGTACAGCCACAACAACCATACCGATAGAATAAAAGACTGCTCAGCACTCTAGCAATTGTGATAATGCATTTCAAGTTTCAAAATAGAAAGTTTGCCAGAATGTTCAGCTTCTAGTCAAACCAATGTTCGCGTTACACTTCAATATTGATTTGAATATAAAATTCACATAGGGGGTGTTATTCACTTAGGATTGTTCAGTAAGATTTGGATTGTTGCCTAAGAATCCTATATTCTAGGATTTAGATTTGAAGTAGGATATTTTGGTTAGAACTGGACTTTTTGGAAGGATTTTTAAACTTTTGAGTGGATTCTTGGACTAGGTGTTAAATAGCCATTAACAAACATAATTATTATTTTATAGAAGAATATAACTATTATTCAATTAATATTTTTCTATAATGGTTAATAAATTTTATCTTAATTTTCTATAGTTACAATTTAAAATCAAAATTTTACTATTAATATATATATATTTCAATATGTAAAACATTTAAGTATAATAGAATTTTTTGCCAAACATTGAATGTAAATATGAAATTATTTAATATTTAATATTTAATAATATTATTATTTAATATATTGAATATTAATTATACTTAATAATACTTATTTGCTATATTTCTTATCTAATATGTAAATAAATATTAAAAATATAAATTGAGATGAATATTAAGTATATATTTAATATCTAATCTTTAATAAATTATTTTATATATGATAAAAAATTAATATATCTAATATCAAATATATTAGATTATTCATAAATGTTAAAGCTACAAATGATTGAATAATATAAAATATTAAAGAATATGTAATTTTGAATTTATTAAATATATTTGTGTCTGATGACAAAGTATTTAAAATTAAATAAATTTAATATGAAATATGTCAAATAACTAATAATAATTAAGCCATTTAATATTTAATATTCTCTTAGTTAATTTTAAATATTACTTACATTTAACATTTACATGTTTACTATATTTCTTATCTAATGTTTAAATAAAAGTTATGTATAGTTAATATTAATATTAAAATTAAATGATTTTGTATATTCAAGATATGTTAATAATAAATTTAGTTAATATCAAAACTGAATATATTATATTACATTTATTGAAATATTAATATAAAAATGATTACATAATATTAATTATTAAATATATTTTATTTCATGTATGAAATACATTTTAATATTTGATTAAAATTGTTAAAACTGAATATATGTAATATTTTATTATATAACTATGGAATATTAAATGTTAATAGTTAATACTACAAATGTTTTCTAAATATTAGTTGGTGTTTTTTTTTAATATCGGCATATCAAAGGAACCGGAAACGAAAATCCAAGGAGGGAGATCACAGTCCACTAATTTTTACTTGGACTTTTTTTGAAATTTTCTCACTAGATTGTATAGAGTAGGATCGAAATTTGGATTTTGAAATCCTAGTCCTAATCATAACCCTAAATAATCAATAACACTATAAAGTTAAATCCAAATCTCTAATCCTATGCCAATAACACCTTAAAAAAATCCAAATCCTATTCATAAGCCAATAACAACTTAAAGTTTAATCCTAGAAAAAGTCCTAGTCCTTAGAACTTCAGGCATAATCATCTTCCTTCGTTTTTTAGACTTAAATTTGAACTTCCTATATGCAGAGTCAGGGGCTTTTTATAGTTAAAATGAAGGTACGTCAAGTGTAACTGACTTATGGCTTGTGTTGATTGTGCATGGGGATCAATAGTAAATTGTGAAGGTTTTTTGCGCAGAACTTTTTAAGAAATTCTCCCTTTTAAGGTGGCACTTCATGCGAGCTTTCTTCTCCAAGTGGTGCTGTTTCTGTCTAGCCTCTGCTTTATTCAAGTTGTCTCTCTCCTGCTTTGTTCTTTTGTTTCTTAAGGTGTAGCATATGGGTTTTTTTATACTTAAAGAAATTTAGTTCAATTAAAACTACTGAATACCATAAAATAGATGCGAACCTTCCTCATAAAATTAAATCTAAGCATTACAATAATATTGCAAATAAAGGAAAACAAATATACTGGATCCAAACCCAAGTAGATCTTGGGAGGTTCAGTTCTGCGTCAAATCTTGAAAAACGAACCGTAGTCTTGTGTGCTTAGAAGACAGTGAAATCCTATGCCATGAAGCAATCAGGTTGTAAGTTACGTCTTCATATAGTTTGTTGTGATGCTTAATAGCGAGTTCAACTTCTAATTCTGGAATCTTGACTGTTCTGAATGGGGTTGACATCTATTAGTTTCATGTTTGAGTACCCCATTTGTTATTTTGAGGTGAAGTGGTTAAAACTTAAAAGCCCTAGTAATAAAATTATGTTGTAAAATGGTTGTTAAGATGAATCCTATATTGTCATGACTCATGTCTGTTACTTGATCTTAAAAGAACGATAGATATATGTTGATTTTAGTAACTATCCAGATATTATAGTTCTTTTAGTAATGTATAGTCTCTTTACTTATTATTCCAGGAGGAACTGGGGAACTATCTGTATCACAGCCTCCTTTCTATCCCAAATGTGCGCATTTATGGTCCCTCTCCCTCAAAAACAGTGCACCGTGGTGCTCTTTGTTCTTTCAATGTTGAGAATATACATCCAACAGATATTGCAACTCTTCTTGATGAACAGGTATGAAAACAACTCAAGTACTGAAATAATTTCTTATTCTCATTTGTGACATTGTTATCTGATGGAGCAATTTCCAGTTTCCTCTAGGTAGTCCCTATATTGGGGGCTTGCAGTTGCAGGCATACATGTATATATGTGTGCACACGTGCCTGCGCATGCAAAAGAGCGGCATAAACATCATGACAGACACGTCTTAAACATGGGATAGATCAGAAAATTGGTCAAGGCAATGATGGTGGTTGATGGTGGTTGGATGGATAACATCAAATTACAAAACTAACCAAAAGACTAATTTAATTTCATTAAATGACAACATTAACCATAACTTAATTATCTACTAAAATTTAGATCCTAACAGATCTCTTTAATTGCAGCTGCAACATTTGAAACTTCTTTTCTTGAATCAACCCTTGTTACGGAAAATTCAATATTGAGTTTTAAAGTCATATGCCGAATTTGTTTAACTTGAGGTCTTGAAGAAATATTTGCCACTTGGTCATGATGTCGGCAAAATGTTGGCTCTTCATGATAATTGCTTATCTGAAACCAATTGGGGATCCTCTGGCCTCCATTGCCAATATAATCATTTTATGATTACTCTGTCAACAGTTAAAACATCAGGTGTCCTTTTTCCCAAAAGAAAAAAAAAACCCTGATATTCTTTACGGCCTAGTTTTAATAATTGATGCTTGCAGCATTTCTGTAATGTAGAATATATTTTGGTAGCTAAAAGTACAGGAGGAGGACATATAAGGTATATGGTAAATATGAGCATTAGCAACTCCGGAGTTGATTCATTTAACATTAGCAGTTCATTATAACTCTTATTGCACGTTGTAGAATGTTAAAAATGAAAAAAAAAAACAGCTTTCTTGGAAACACTTACTTTGAGAATCAAGCTATCATATTTTTGCAACTTTTTGTTTTATAGCTTAATTCTTATTGTTTTGGTTGAATTTTCTTTTTAGCATGGTGTGGCTATTCGCTCTGGTCACCATTGCGCTCAACCTCTCCATCGCTGTTTGGGTATCAACGCAAGCGCTCGTGCAAGCCTTTACTTTTACAACACCAAAGAAGAGGTGGATATCTTCATCGAAGCACTTAAAGACACAATCAGTTTTTTCAGTTCCTACATGTAGTATTTCTTTCTTTTCCTCTTTGTAACATTATTTTTTACGCAACATTTTGTTGATATCTCGATCAATTTCCTCTTTTAAAAAAAATTCAGAGTGTACAATACGAGACTGTAAATAACAAATATGCTTGTTGATTACTGCCGTTGGCCCTTTTGAGGCTAATTTATTAGAAAGATGAAAATCACTTATTAAATAAATTTGATTATATTGGTTCTTTTACTGCTGTTGGCCCTTTTGAGGCTAATTTATTAGAAAGATGAAAATCACTTATTAAATAAATTTGATTATATTGGTTCTTCCCCAAAAGTAATATCTGCTTGATGTTATTGGTCATGGGCAAGTACAAGTAATTGATACACATTTAGGGTTGCTCGTCCAGGGTTTGAAGCTCACCGTTCATTTTGAACTTTATGCTTAATTGCACTTTGGTACCCAAGTTTACCCACTTTTAAGTTTGATGCCGGAAAGTAAATTTTTAATTCTGCCATACCTTTAAGTTTCAATCCATTCCATTTTGACACCCCAAATTATTCATTTTAACGCTTCACTACTTCAAGATTTCAATCATGTTTCAGTTTGATGCCTCTGTCTACGCCCTGCAGATTATCTTTTAAATTTGTATAACATGCTTAGCAACTGGAAAAATGGATCAAAATGTATCAAACGCTGAAGGCATTATATATAAATTTAATGGAAAACCTGACATAACATGGACAGCGTACCAAAGCGAAATGCGAATGAAACCTTTGGGTATCAAAAGTGTTAAAGAAACATTTTAGGGTATTAAAGTGAAATGGCATTGAAAGTTGTGAGCGTCAAAGTGAAAAAAACGGGTTAACTATTTGGTACTAAAGTGAAAATAAGCGAAAAGTATATATTGAAATTTGAAAGCTTGTAGGTTTTTTTGTAAAGGGAAATGTGCCGACAGACAAGACGGGTTTGCTAAGAAATGTCATAATGCGTATCTTTATTTGTATAATGCGCGCAAAGTAATGGTTGGATCTCTGGCCTTCGCAGTTTTGGCAGGTTGTAGACAATTCTTGAGGGCAGAAATCAATTTGTTGAAATTTCTTCCACAGGGAAGTTTTAACTCTAGCAATACTCCTCAAAAGTTGCAAACAAGCCTAAATTTTAATCAGACTAGAACAACAAAACACTTTAGAAAACTCGAACCGTAGTGGAGCATGTAAACATCATAAGCTTTTGAAATTTATTTCAAAGTAGTTGGTGTATATTTTAGGACAAATTTTTAAAAGAGTCCTATTTGCAAACTTATTCCCTAAAAACGACCCTTTCAAGTTTATTCGCCAAAACCGACCTGGTTTTAGTCCCAGGGTTGAAACCAGGTCGGTTTTGGCAAAAAAGGTTCCCAAACTTCACGGGAATTTAAGTCACGTGAAGTTTAGCAGCCATTTTGTTAAGCTGCTAAACTTCACGGTGAAGTTTCAAAGGTAAAAAAGACTTCACGAGACTTGAAGTCCCGTGAAGTTTGTTTTAGCGCTGAAACTTCACGGGACTTGAAGTCCCGTGAAGTTTCAGTCTCATTTTTCAGAGAAGCGCAACGCTGGAAAATGAGGTCTGCAACTCCACGAGACTTTAAGTCCTGTGGAGTTTTCGCTTTGCCTATATAAGGCAAAAGCGATCTCGTGACCAAAACCCTAGCCTCTCTCCTCCTCTTGAACCCGACCCCCTCACCCCTGGCCCTCACCCCTCCCTCACCCCCTCACCCCTCCCCTCACCGGCGCTGCCACCCCCGTCGACGTCCCTCCCGCCGGCCCCCACCGTCGGCCCTCACCGTCGTCGTCACAGCTGGAGTTCACCGGAATTAGGGCATCATCAATATTAAGGTAAAATCTTTAAAAAAATTAATTCAAAATTTTTGTATATTCTCACAATTTCTTGGTGATTACTTGTAAAAATTAGATTTTTAAATAAATTTGTAATTATTTATGAAATTTGTGAAGAAAAATTAAATAATATTGTGTATGAAGTTAGAGGGGAAATTATCGAAATTTGTAACCGTGAAGTTAACAAAATGTCAAGTTTATGGGTTTCTAATATCGATCTAAGATATTTAATGGTTAAAATTATGAGTTTCTATTTATGAGTTTCTAATATTGATATTGAATTTTTTACTCTTCAGAGGTAACGATGAACGATCGAATCGTAATTCTTTGTTCATATGATGGGAAGATTAACTATCTAAAAAATAATATGCATGTTTATGAAGAAGGTGTCACAAAGCCGTTGTTTATATCAAAATCATTTACTTTCGATGAATTGGTTAATGATTTACACAAACTTACATTAACCAATTCACGTGAGTATCACCTCAATATTATTTGCAATTATCCTGTTGGGGGGAACAGAACAAGCGGCATTCAAATCTTAAGTGACTGTGATATGTGTCTCATTGGAGTGTTACACGACGAGAAGCGTTTGGTGGAATTATTTATTAAAAAACATCAGAGAAATTTGGGCAAATCGGTGAATCACGACAGAATATACTCTCGCATGTTGGAGGACCTTGAAGTTGACTCCGTTGGTTTTTTCTCTCTGCAGCAAGATGAAGGTTGGACACAGTCACAATACGTGAGCGGTCCTTTGTTTGTGGGTACTTCTAATATCGATACTAACACGGTCCATCTAGATGATAATGCAAGTGTCGAATCCGAGGATGGTGATGAAGAGGATGACTTATAAATTAAAAGCATGACGTGTTTGATTGATCGTGATGAAGGGGACAACCAACACATTGACGAATGTTATACTAATAATGAGTATGTCGTGTTAGAGGATCCGCTGTCCGATGAACTTCATGGAGAAGAATAGATTGATAACTCCACGATGGAAAGTATTCCTATCAGTATTAACATTGTTGATAATACACAAGACGAGGACTTCTCATTCAAGAAGGGGGATCTATTTGAAAGTAAGGAGAAATTGATCAATGCGTTTCGTTTGTGAGCCATTGAAAAAAATATCAAGTTTAGGCCAACAAAAAATAACGCAATACAAAGATGGCGAAGACGAAGATAATGGTGGAAACCATGACGACAATGCGAAATGTCCTTGGAAGCTTAATTCACGCTTGGGTGTAAGAGTAGGCGGGCAATTTAAAATCACAGCTTACAACAGACTCCACACATGTAGCAATCCTCAATTAGAGATGAATAACAAGCATGCATCCGCATCTTTTATACATCGATTGACTGTACCTAATCTAAGAGAGGATCTTGATCTAAGACCAAAAGATATTCATCTTTTAGAGCATAAAACGACCAAATTGGATGTATCATACAACAAATGTTGGAATACTAGAAGGAAGGCGATGATAAAACTATTCGGGGATTCGAACAAATCTTATGAGATCTTACCACATTATCTTGAAACACTCAAAAGAGAAAATCTGGGGAGTGTCTATGAAGTATCATTAGACCCTATTGATGGCGAAGAACGATGGTTCACAGGTGTATTTTGGGCATTTGGCCCTTGTATTGAGGGTTTCAGATATTGTCGTCCTCTTCTTAACATTGATGGCACCCACTTGTACGGTAAGTACAAAGGTATTTTGCTTGTTGCAACTGGAGTTGACGCAGATAGCGGGTTATTTCCTTTGGCGTTTGCAGTGGCTGATATTGAAAACACAGAGAATTGGGCGTGGTTTTTTACATGCATTAGATATCATATCCCTAGTGTAGGGGCGCAGTCGATTACATTCATATCTGATAGGATGAAAGGAATTCCAAGAGCACTCCAACAACATTTCCCGTCGCCACATGAATATCGTTATTGCTTGCGACATATTAGGGACAACTTCAAGAAGAAGCATGGAAACAGGCAGGTTCAAGATCTTCTTTGGCAAGCCGGCTGTGCAACAGAAAAATTAGTTTATGATCAAATACGAGAGATGATTAAGTTCATTTCACGAGCTGCACATGAATGGATCGAAACTAGTTTGGGACCACATAATGTTGATAAGTAGGCTTTATGTGAAGATGGCGGGAAACGGTTATGTATGATGACTATGAACGCTTCTGAGAGTTTCAATGATATGCTTAGGGGAGCACGCGGTATGCCAATACAGTCACTAGTTGCTAAAATATTTTATAGACTTAATAATTTCTTTCTCCGACGTCGAGAACTTGGTGCAAATATCCTCTCAAAGCTCACGCCGAAGGTTGAAGAAATGTTAGCGGCTCGGATTGTCTCCGCTCGATCATTTCATATCGTAAGATACAGTTTTAATGAATGGGAGGTCATTGAGGGAATATCTAATAGAGAAAGTCGCTCGTACAAAGTCAATATGCTAGTGGATCACACGTGTATGTGTACTTGCAATATACCACAACTACAATTGATTCCTTGTTCACATGTTGTCACAGCTTGCTCTAATCTGCAGGGTGGTGCGGGGATTTCACTTTATGAATTCATCGCAAATTGGTATTCAACTTACAACTATCAACAAATGTACAAAAAGTGTTTTCATCTATCATATGATAGTCGACATTGGACACAAGACGGGTCACGGATATTACCTCCTTTGTATAAAAGATCGGTTGGGCACCCTCATTCCGTACGAATTAGAAATTCCATGGACGATGGTCGAGAAGGAATTAGGAGGAAAAATAAGTGTAGTAGATGTGATCAACCGGGCCACAACAAAAATAGTTGTCCAGCTAGGATTAGGCATTGATTTTTAAGGTTAATGTTTGTTCAAATGTGACATTTGTATTTGTAATACATAGCGTTTTGTACTATGTTCGGGACATAATTTTATTGTTTGGTTTCTAATTAATCCTGGTTCACATTGCACATTCATTTGTTGTAATCTTAGCTATATCCATTATGGATCCGGGACTGAGACATGGCGACGTTTTGTACCTCCAGACGAGTCATTGTTCAGATCTTATTGGCTCGGGACAGGTAAAACGTTTTTTGTATATATAAAAATATTCCTTATTTTTTGCACTAAATTTAATTTTCCTCAATATACTTAATCAATTTTGTTTAATGTGCAGCCCGTACCAGACATTACCATGATCGATCATTCACAGAGTCATTCGGCTTGGGTCATTGAGGATGAGAGAGTACTAGAGTTGATAGCTCAAGCTGGGTTCCGGGAGTGTTCAGCAGTGCAATGTATTAGGCTTGATTGGCTGCTTATCAGTGTACTTATTAAGAGGTGGAGGCCAGGACCAACACCTTTCACATGCATATAGAGTACTGTACTATCACATTACAAGACGTAGCCATCATACTTGGGCTCCGCATCGATAGCCCGACAGTTACGGGCACTGATGATCATAATTGGGCTGAAGTATGTGATAGGCTTCTTAGTCAGGTTCCCAACTTGAGGGGTGGTGCGATGAAGCTATAGTGCCTTCGTACAATATTTCAGGGAGATATACCAGCTGATGCTTCCATTGAGACACTTCAAAATCATGCTCGTATATTGCACATGATAGGGTGCATGCTATTTCCTGATGCGAGCAAGACTCTTGTACATGCACGATGGCTACCAATGCTAGAGGATTTTGGTGTATGCGGCGTACTATCATGGGGCAATGCGTTGTTGTCATACTTATATAGAGAATTGGGTAGGGTATCCTTGATGCAGAATAAAGTATTCAAGGAATGCTGCACATTGATACAAATTTGGTCATGGGAGAGCATTCATATTGGATGACCTACTTTGCTATTGCACCGTGACCTAAAGGGCCAGTTTCCTTTGGCATACAGGTATAATTGTGTAGGCGTATAAAATTGCCTATAGGTCCCTCAGCATAGCTCGGCACGATGATTCGACAAATCAACGGACATTCGAGGCGACGAGGCACGCAAGCAACGGAATACGTTCGCATGTGGAACAAATCCAACGGTTCGGAAAGTCAACGAGTCGTCCAACAATAAAATAGGATTTGTACTCAAACACCGAGGCAGAAATACTGCCAAATAAAGACCCGGGCTATCAAATCAAAGTCCGAACAAACCAAATAAAGAACCGAAAGACGGAAAACAACCGAACAACGGGAAACGGAGAACACCCGGGGGACTCGGCCTTGACCGAGCCACCCTAAGGTGGCTCGGCCCAAGCCGAGCCACCCTAGGGTGGCTCGGCATGAGCCGAGACACCTTATGCCGAGCCACCCCAAGGTGGCCGGCTCCTTTCCCCCCTCTCTCTTGTGCACACATGCACAGTTTCGAGTGCCTATAAATAGGCGGGGTGGTTCATCATTTGAAAGGACCTTTTGGTTGAACTTCTGAAGAGCCGAAACTCTGCCGGATTGTGATCTCACCTCGGAGTTGTGAAGGCTTGAAGCTTGGACACTTGGATTCGGTTCTTGACGAGCACCCGCACCAAACAAGGCAGGAGTTCGAAGGAATATAGTCTTCAGATCTACGTCGTTCTACTCCGGATCTAAGCTTGGTTCTTAGATCCCGAGATTCGAGCGATCGTTTCCTTGGTGAAACGATCCCTCCTGGCTATTATCTCCTTGGTGGGATAATACCCGTTATACGTCGTAGATCTGCTTGGATCCAGATCTCACGGTGGTCAACGGTAAACAACCCCGGCGCAGGTAAACAACCCACGCAAGCGAGGGACCGTAAAACAGGAAACTCGTGATTTGTTCAGAGAGAATTGTAATTTTTATTTCTTTATTTTGATTTTCATTGTAACCAGATCTTATAAAAAGACCGGATCTTTGTAAACGCATAAAGTTGTTACCAAAGTTGTAATGAAATCATCAATGAAGAAGAACACAATTTTCCACGCGAACAATCTGGCGACCACAGTGGGAGCCACCGATCTCGCTGCCGAGATCGGAGCGTCGCAGCCGCGGATCTCGATCCCGGTCGTGGAGGAGGTCGAGTATGAGTTCGACCAACAGAAGTACGAGGAGTACGTGTCCTCGTCTGGATCTACCTCCTCCCCCAAGTCCAAGAAGTCCTAAAAGTTCTCCTCCAGGAGAAAAGTCCGTTGGTGCGAAGAAGTCGAAGCCACCAACGACGACCTCACCCCAATCGACGCCGAAGTTGCGTTGGGTGACGTCCTACCGACCTCTAAGAAGGTCAAATCCGCCGTTGAAGGCGTGGTGACTCTCTCCAAGAGAGCCCGCCAGAGGCAGCGTCAACGCCTCGCGAAGCAATTCGCCAAGGCCATGGAGTCCGTTGACGGGGTCCGCTACCATGCGGATCTGAAGAGCAAACGAGGCAAATAGCCTCAGCAGCAAATGAAGGGTGGTTCCTCCAAACCATCGACGATGGAGTGGGTCCGTGTCAAACGGAACCGCTCGACACTGGAGGAGCATCCGCAAACGTCGCGCATTATCGGCGCAAGCACGGGCCAAAGCTGAAGAAGCCCGTCGGAAGCTGCAGAAGGAGGTGGTCAAGAAGCCACCATCAACTCGCAGGGTTTGGAGGCTGAAATCTGAAGCGGCAGTTCAGACCAAGGAACAACAGCCGCAGCCTCCGAAGATTCAACACCCGGCAAATCAATCCAAACAGCCGGTGATTTCTGCAACTGCTCCGGGAGATCCTGCAGGACCATCCCAGAAGAGAAAGTCAGTTTTAGAGCGCCTCGGTCCATTTCCTAAGGAACGAGGCAAAATCCAAGAACGCTTGGGGCCAATGAAGAAGTCCCAAACAATGCAACATGCTGGGGGTCGCCGCAACCCTCAACACTTGGAGAAAATTGTGGCACCCAAGCGCACGACTTTGCGCATCGAAGTGCAAGAGCCCGCTGAAGATTCGCACTCACAAAGGCGCGTTTCAAGGCGTGTAACTCTGGATGGTCCGAAGAAAACAATTCATCATCAGAAGGAGACGTTGTCGTCTGAAGACGACGACGTTATACCTAAGAGATCGTGCCAACATACGATAGGTTGCTCCGATCTTCAAACGAACGAGCTGTACTATCGTGCTGGGGGTACGAGTAAATCTAGAAAGAGGAGCCCTCGAAGGTTCGAAGCTCAATGTCCTTGCTCGAAGCTCATTCGGGCGGTATTGTCTGAGTGCAATTGTGTCAAGGCAGTCCCCGAAAGAGTTTCTGTGTTCGAGAGACTCAGCACTAAAACGCCAAAGCCCAGGTCTAGGCGTTTCCGAAAAAGAAGAACAATGGTCGAAGATGGTGAGCATTCAAGGGTCACCGCAAATATGACCAGCACAGGAACATCGGCTCAGGATAACCCCGAGGCGATTCCAGAAATACCCCGACGCGTAACTCGTCTACAATCCGGGGCTATCATTCGCGCAACGTATGGTAGAGTTCGGACAAGAGTACCTTCAGGAGACGAAGAGTCGGATGCTGGCTCAGCAGTTGCATCTGATAACACAGTGTCCAGTGAAGGACAGCCCCGCGAGTCGTTCATGATAAGCGCGGAGCAAGTGGCCAAGATGCTTGAAGATGCCATTGCCAAGCAACAGGAAACCTTTAGGTTCGAAATGCAAATGGCTATGCAGAACATGAGAGAGATGCATGACCAACAGATTCAAGCATTGAGGCACCAACAAGGCGAACCAAGTTGTCAGAACCAGAACAACCTGGAAGAGGAAGACACAAATGAAGCTCGCAACGCTAATAACCCTCCCATCAATGCTGGGGGTGGTAACGAGAATGCTAGCGAAGACACAGGTGAAAGCCTAAAAATTAAAAATCTCGAGAGCAAGATCAATACATTGATCTCTGCTCAAGAGACGAAAAAGACGGGCATTCCTTGTCCATACCCAAGAAGAGTGGGAATCGATCCCATATCCGGCGAAGTTCAGTCTAATTAACTTCACGCCGTTTAATGGGATGGGTTCGCCCACTCAGCATTTGATCTATTTCAAATCGCACTTGGGAGTCATTTCTGGTAATGAGCCTCTGATGGTGCGGTCATTCGTTAGCACTCTTCGCGGAGCCGCCTTCGATTGGTATCGTCGCCTCAAGCCAGGAAGCATAAACAGCTGGGACGACATGGAGACCAAGTTCCTCGCGAATTTCTTCGATGACGACACCGAAATCTCTATCGGATCGTTGCTCGATGAGAAGCAGAAAGACGGGGAGTTAGTTGACACCTTCGTTAAGAGGTTCCGGAACAAGGCGATGAATTGCCGGGACCCGATCACTGAGGAATTCATCCTCCAGACCTGCCACAACAACCTTTCGCTGGATGTGTTGGAAGCAATGGGCACCGCACCATCCAAGACCTGGAAGGATTTGAAGGTCCGAGGAGAGCAAGCTGAGCGGTTCCTCAGGAGAAAGAAGGCGGAGAGAGGCCAACCGACAACAAATCCTCCGAAGCAGAACTTCAACCAAAAAGGGAAAGGTAAAGCTCATGCTAATGCTGTTGACGCTAACCAAACTTTTCAACTGCAACCTCAGCAACAACAGCAGCAAAGAGCACCACAACAGTCGCAGCCACATTGGCAGCAACGGTCTCAGAAGCAAAAGTCTTCGGAGCCGAGGTTTCCCAAAGTCTACTCCTTCAAGGATGATGAAGTTCCCGGCATCTTCAAGTACTTGTTAGAGAACAACAAAATCCAGCTGCCGGCGATCGTAGATCATGAAGGGGCCACCAAGGTGACGGACCCGAAGTACTGCGCGTACCATAGAGCGGTCCACCACCCAACGAAGTCTTGCTACCACCTCAAGGACAAGATCCAAGCGTTGATCGACGTAGGGGTCATAACTCCTAAACCGGCCAAGAATGTGGGAGCAAACGCGGTGTCAATCAGTTTTGGATTGATGCCTACAACTTGGTTCGAGCCAAAGCGCGTCACCAAAGTCGGGATGAAGACGGTGAACGACGACCCGCACGGACAGCGCCAAAAAGGACTCGTCCCACATACAGCCCCAAACGGTGAAATTCTCTGGGTTCACCCCGACCTAATTGAAGATGAACAATGGGCTGGATCGTCATCCAAGAAGAAGTCCAAGGGGAAAGGCAAATCTTGTTATGGAGTCTCTGCTATCCCAGGAGAAGATGACGAAAGAATCCCCGCTTTCCTACTTTTCGACGAAGAACAGGAGGTCTTCACGACCCGGAGTGGAAACGAATATCATTTCAAATATCCATCTCCTGGCGATCAAATAGCTGAGCAGGGGGTGACAAAACGGGGATCAGCCAAGACTCTCACAGAGCTGGGGGTGATTACGGTTCCTAAACCGGTTGAAGATGCTCGACGACAGCCGGTAGATAAGCAGAAAGAAAAGAGGCCCGAAGAGGTGCAAAATCCGAAGCAATCTCGTTTCAGTCGTCCGATTGGAAAAGATAAACCGGAAAGTTCGAAGACTCCGCGCGCCTTCGACATTATGGCTCAGCTAGCTAATATTCCAGCACGGATAACGCTGTACGAGCTGCTGCGGTTATCCAAGGAAACTAGAGAAGCCTTGCAAGAGGCCTTGGCTGATTCAGAAACGTTTCTCACTCGGGTCAAACCAGCTCCCGAAGAACTGGAAATGATAGCCCAACAGTGCAATGTGGCAGCTAAGAACATTCCCTGCATCACCTTCACCAAGGAGGACATGCAGACGAAGAATTCAAACCACGATCGGCCCCTGTACTTCGTCGGGTACATTGGCTCCAGCGAGGTCAACCGAATCCAAGTGGATCCGGGTTCCGCTGTGAGTATTATGCCACTTCGCCTAATGCATAGCCTGGGCATTCCAGTCAGCAAGTTGGCGTCTACGGGCACAGTCATTTACAGATTTAATACCAGCGGGTCAAGACCTTTGGGGAAAATCCGAATAAAGTGCCAAATGGGCAATCTGAAGACGGAGGTCACGTGCTACGTGATTGATGCTGAGACATCCTATAACTTGCTATTGGGTTGGCCTTGGATCCATAGTAATGTTATAGTTCCCTCCACTCTACATCAGTGCTTGAAATATGTCGACACTGATGGAAGGGTTAGGACGGTGGTCGCGGATAAGCAACCATTCAAAGGGTATGAGAACTATTTCACAGATTCTCTCCTTTAGGGTAACGAATCCGAAACGGAACCATCGGTCCAAGGCACGGACAGCGGAGAAGAAGCTGATTCCGAGGCCGGATTCGATTACAATGGTGGTTTTGTTTTGAATGACATTGTACCCTTTGTAATCAATCTCGACGACGAACAGTCGTCAGATGGCGGTTGTAACTGGCAACTTGCCGATATTGAAATAAATCCTGATTTAGAGTATTCTTTGTCTCTTGATGATGCGATAAAGGGATTATACGATAATCCCGAATTATGTATGCCGCTCCGATCATCCTATGTAACGAAGAAGCGTCTCCAACATTCTTTCGGAACAACTTGGATTATTCCTGCCAAAATAGGAGGACAAAAAGAAGTGATTTACGGTAAAGGAGAAAATCTTCCGTTGCCAGATCATTTCCTAAAAGAAGATGAGGATGACGACAAGTCTGGTTTACACTTATCTAAGTATAGTCCGGAAGCGCGCACACTCATGGAAAAACAAGGGTACGACTTCACACTCGGAGAGGGTTTGTACTTCGATCGAGGTTCCCGTGTCCCAGTCAAAGCGGCATATGTACCAAAAGGGAAACCAGATAATTATTACCGTCACAAGAGAGGCCTAGGCTATGTTTCATCAGATGACGAGTGTGGTTGGCAAATAATCGATCAAATTGCTAACAAAGCTAAGGATGGATACTTGCCAGATTCTTCAGCTGAGGATTCCGACACGAGTTTGGGAGAAATGTTCAAGACTTTAATGTCAAACATGACTACAGCTGATCCATCTACGTTGGAGGACGACGATCAAATGCCAACGTGGGAGGACCCATGGGTTCATCACCTAAACATGCAGTATGGTGATAGGTTCGAACAGAGAGAACCACCCACTGAAGACGAAGTAGTCCAAATTAATATGGGCGATGAAGCCAATCCAAAGCCCATATTTATCAGCGGTAGTCTTCCCCCAGATGAAAAGGAAGAATTAATTGCTTTGATCAGGGAATACATTGATGTCTTCGCCTGGAACTACGAAGACATGCCAGGACTCGACCCCAATGTGGCAATGCACCGCCTCGACATCAAGCCGGATGCCAAACCTGTCAAACAACAGCAAAGACGGTTTCGTCCGCAGATTATGGAAGCCATCGAGGCAGAGGTTAAGAAGTTGATCGACTCAGGATTTATCCGAGAGGAACAACATCCAGACTGGTTAGCCAACATCGTTCCCGTTATGAAGAAGAATGGCAAAATCAGGATTTGCATTGACTTCAGGAATCTGAACGAAGCATGTCCAAAAGATGATTTTCCTCTCCCGATCACGGATGTCATTATCGACAATACATGCGGATTCGAGAGAATGTCCTTCATGGACGGCTTTTCGGGGTATAATCAAATCAAGATGCACCCAGACGACGAGAAGCATACAGCATTCAGAACGCCCCTCGGTATCTTCTGCTACACGGTGATGCCCTTCGGTCTGAAGAACGCAGGTGCCACATACCAACGAGCGATGATCAAGATTTTCCAGAAGCACCTTAGGAAAACGGTTGAATGCTACGTTGATGATTTGGTGGTAAAAAGCCGCAACAAAGAAGATCACATCAAGGACTTGAGAACGATGTTCGATCTCATGCGGAGTCATCAATTGAAGATGAATCCCACAAAATCCTTCCTTGGAATGTCCAGCGGAAAATTCCTTGGATTCGTCGTCACCACTAAGGGTATACACATTGACCCAGACAAGGTAAAGGCGATACATGAATTGCAACCCCCGAGAAATCTAAGAGAACTCAGAGGATTGCAAGGGCGTTTAGCTTATATCAGGCGGTTCATCTCAAATCTTTCTGGGAAGTGCCAACTGTTTTCTAAGCTAAACAAGAAGGGCGTGTCATTTGTTTGGGATGATGCTTGCCAAAAAGCATTTGAAGATATCAAGGCATATCTGATGAATCCCCCTGTTCTTGTTGCACCAAAGTCAGGTAAACCGTTCTTGATTTATATCAAGGTGATGAACCATTCGGTCAGTGCTTTGTTAGCACAAGACGATGATAATGGTCACGAACAGACAGTCTATTATCTAAGTCGGACCTTGATAGGCGCCGAGTCTCGATACCCGATGATCGAGAAAGAATGTCTCGCATTGGTATTCGCAGTACAGAAGATGCGACATTACCTGGTTGGCCAGACGATTTACGTCATCGCTAATGTTAATCCGGTATGAGTATTCATGACTCAACCGGGTTCGATGAATTGGTGGTTAGCAAAGTGGGCCCTTCTCTTGTCCCAGTATGATTTACACTTCAAACAGCAGAAGTCGGTTAAAGGACAAGCAATTTGTGATCTTTTGGCGGCAAGTCCGACAACAGATACAGTTGAGGTATACGATGACTTGCCAGATGAAACCCACGAGGTTAATACCACATCACACCAACAAGTATGGCAGTTATACTTTGATGGTGCTTCGAGAGCAGTTAATAAAGCAGTAACCCCTGGATGTTCTAGAGTCTCCTCCGGAGTTGGAGTTGTCTTAGTTTCCCCAGGGAAGCACGTGATGCCACGAGCCTATTCGCTGACTGGACCATGCTCTAATAACGTAGCCGAGTACAACGCGCTCCTTATTGGACTCAGTTTCGCCAAGGAACTGGGGGTTGAATATCTCGAAGCTTTTGGGGATTCTCAACTGATAGTCAACCAAGTTCGTGGGGAGTATGAAGTCAGGAACCCAGACCTGATCCCATACCACCAGGAAGCCATCAGAATGGCAGATTCTTTTGAAGAATTTTACATCGAATACATCCCTCGTCTCCAGAACGCTTATGCGGATGCACTGGCAGCACTAGCAGTATCACTCGCGCAACCGCCCGAGATTGAACTGCTGGTCACAGTAAGATCACACCAACTCTGTATACCCATATACGATATGGAGGTCGAAGAGGAGGATGATAGAAATGTAAACGCCAAAGAAGTGAACTCAACCCAAATCGGGTCTGAGTCCCGAGATTGGCGTTTTCCCATTATTGATTATGTCCAATACGGCATTTTGCCAGAGGATGTAAAGGAAAAAGAATCTATCCGCCGAAGAGCACCACGGTTCTTTTATAATACCGAGACACGTACGTTATATCGCCGGGGGTATGATGATTTGCTTCTCCGATGCCTTTCGAACGAAGAAGCAAAAGAAGTTCTTAAGGAAGCACATGAAGGAGAATGCGGTGCGCATCAGCCTGGTCCCAAACTGTATGATCGAATCAGAAGAATGGGATACTTCTGGCCAACGATGGTTCGTGACGCGATCGAGTACGCCCGAGAATGTCACGCTTGTCAAGTGCATGCAAATTATATGCACCAACCACCAGAGCGGTTACACACATCAACCACTTCCTGGCCATTCGAGACATGGGGTATGGACATTGTCGGTCCTATCTTTCCTCCTTCAGTTAAAGGTGATCGATTTATCCTCGCAATCACCGACTACTTTTCAAAGTGGGCTGAAGCCATTCCGCTTAAAGAAGTGAAGACAAATAATGTCATCAACTTCATCAAGCATCAAGTCATATACCGACACGGCGTGCCAAGGCGGATTATTCATGACAACGGTCCGCAATTCATAAGCAACGCTTTTATCAGGTTCTGTGACAAGTTCAAGATTCAAGATGTTTCGTCAACGGCTTATTATCCCGCTGCGAACGGATTAGCTGAGGCTTTCAACAAGACGATCATCACGATCCTGTCAAAGCTTGTGAAGACCAATAAGCGAGATTAGGACGATAAACTCGGCGAAGCACTCTGGGTTTATCGCACCACCATACGCACGCCTATAGGGGCTACCCCATATTCTCTGGTGTACGGATGTGAAGCTGTGCTACCGTTGGAGATTCAAATCCCCTCCCTTCGGATCGCTCTCGCAACGGAGATGACGACCGAAGAGCAGCATCAAAAACGTCTTGAGGAACTCGAAAGGCTGGACGAAAAGCGCTTGGAAGCTCAACAACACATCGAGTTCTATCAAGCCAGAATATCCAGAGCCTTTGACAAAAGGGTTCGCCAAAGAAGCTTCAAGGAAGGAGATCTGGTCCTCGCTGCTCGCCGACCAATAATCCTCACCTCCAAGAAGAAAGGTAAATTCGAACCCAAGTGGGAAGGACCATTTGTAATAGACACAGTCTATTCAAACGGTGCTTACCGCCTAATTTCTTTAGAGGGCGTCAGGTAATTAATGCCAATAAATGGGAAGTTTTTGAAAAAGTACTATCCCTAGTACATTTAGGACAACTCATTTATCGGGAAGTTCCTTGGAGAATATTATACTTAATATTCTAGAGGATAACCCAATTTCATTTTCACCACCAAAATCCCTCACTGATCAAGTTCAATTGGCAGTGAGTCCACCAAGAGGTCCACTTTCGATTCGGAGTCCCCTTTCGATAAACGAAAGAACTCCCTTTCCTTTCTCTTTGGTTCAACCTTTTCATGGTTATAACCAAACCTGAAATTTCACTTCGATAAACGAAGAACTCTTCTTTCCTGATCAGATAACCAATCCTATAAAAGGTAAGTTTATCTAGATCTTTTGGATTCTCGGAGTGGAGATCCCACTTCTAGTTTTCTTCTTGCGCTGGAAATAGAATATAAAATTCTTCCTTTCCAGAATCAAGGAATAGAATATAAAATTCTTCCTTCCTTGCTCGGGAAATAGAATATAAAATTCTTCCTTTCCCACACCAACTCCTTTTCCAAAATTTATCAATTTAGTATTCATCCTAGGAAGTTTATCCCGAATCCTAAGCAGGGATAAGTCTGCGCCTAACACGCGCAGCCGGTTTAGTCTTTCTCCGTAGAAGAAGACACCAGAGTTCGGTTCTGGGGTATTTTATCCTGAAACCTAAGCAAGGATAAGTCCGCGCCTAACACGCGCGGCCGGTTAGTTCTTAGCCGTTGAAAAGAACACTCGTCCACATATTCGATATTGTGGCAGGTTGTTATTAATAACACCAAAATCCACGCCTTACACGCGTGGGGAATTTCATCCTGAATCCTAAGAAAGGATATGTCGACGCCTAACACGCGTCGCCGGTTTGGTCTTTATCCGTAGAAAAAGACACCAGAGTCTGACTCTGGGGACCTTTATCCCGAAGCCTAAATAGGGATAAGCCAACGTCTAATACACGTTGCTGGGTAGCCTATTCCCATAACAATGGCAAAGTCTACATATTCGAAGTTGTAGCACAAAGTCTAAAGGAGTTCATTCCTTTAGCACAACGTTACATGCGGAACGGATTAAAACAATCCGCATGTAAGCCCGACTCAAACGGTAGTCGGTAAGAGCACATCAAATCCGTTAAAGGCTGAGGATTTGCCAAAAATCCTAAGTCAACGTCTCATACACGTTGCTGTTTAGTCTTTTCACAGGAGAAAGACGAAGTCTACGTATTCAATATCGTAGCACTAAAAGGGTTAACTCTTTTAGCTTAACGTCATGTGCGGAACGGATTTAGACAATCCGCACGCTAGCCCGACTCAAACGGTAGTCGGTAAAGGCTAATCAAACCCGTTGAAGGCTGGGGGTTAGCCAAAAATCCTAAAGCCAACACCTAACACGTGTCGCCGGGTAGCCTATTCTCGTAACAATGGCGAAGTCTATGTATTCGACATCATAGCACGAAGTCTCAGAGAATTCAATCTCTGAGCTTAACGTTACATGCGAGCGGATTTAAGCAATTCGCATGCTAGCCCGACTCAAACGGTAGTCGGTAAAGGCTCATCAAACCCGTTGATGGCTGAGGGTTTGCCAAAAATCCTATGAGTATTGTGGTCAATCATTCCAAACGGGATGACGAATCATAATAAGGATAAAAATGAAAGCAAGCTTCACTAAAAGAGTCAAAAGTCAAAATACACAGCAAACAAAATCATACATCAAGCCCGTGGCTAAAAATCTGCTGACTGATCTTAGACAGCTTATCATCATAAGCTTGACTAAGCTCAGCTCTAATGGACTCCTCGGTAGCGGTCGAAGTTTTCGCAGCAGCCTCAACGGTTTCGGCTAGCTTCTGCTTCAAGGACTTCAACTCATCAGACAAAGCCGTGCAGGTCTGCTGGTCCTGTGTCTTCGTCATCTGAAGAATCCCGAAAGTCTCCTTTTCTTCGCGGAGTTCCCTTTCAAGCCGGTCTATCTTGGTTTCACAAGAGATAAGAGAAGAATCGAGCTCGGCAAGTGAAGATAGTCTGGTAGCAAGACCGGTCTCAACTCGAGCTACTCGATCTCGCTGCATCTGAATCTCAAGACTAGCAAGAATCTGAGTCTCGCGCAGTGACTGTACGCGGGTGTCCAACTCAGCAGCAATAAATGAAGAGACGCCGGTATCTCGAAGCTCACGAAACATCTGAAGCTCATGCTCTAGGCAGTCGAGATCGTCAACTATAGCATTCGCCAAATCTGGATATCCTGCTTCCCTTATCAAATTGACTCTGGAATTAAGGAGAGGTTTAAACTGGTGAAGTGAAAGTCCGCCGTGGAAGAGCTTGCCAATCATAGCATTCATAAAGGAGAAGAAGGAGCGAACTTCTATGCAGATGACGACCTTGTCAGGATCGTCGTCGGATAATTACTCCTTCACTAGGACATGAAGACGAGAAGAACGCCCTACACAAAGAAGGGAGAAGTCCGTCAAAAGTCTTAATAAGAAAAAGGAATAGCGCTCCTCAATGAGTTGACTTATACCTTCTTCCCCTTGAGCCGCTGGGGGTGGTGAAGGTGTAACGGCTGCAGATGTATCAACTGGTGGAGTTGGTCTCCCAGCTGGCTCAACAGGGTCTTTCTCAACAAAAGCTCCTGTCAAATTCAAAACAGAATTCACAGAGGCATTACATTATAGCTGCACTAGTCAAGATTGGCTAGTCCTATAATCAACTCAGAAGGAGGCACATACCTTCAAAGGAACCATCCTCGGGATTGTTAGCAAATGTGGACTCAGAAAACATATCCCCAGGTAACTGGTCATCAATTTGGGGCGAGCTATACATGAAGTTCAGCATAGGAGTGTCCGCAAATAAGTCTCCCTCGTCAAAATCATCAATCGAGAAGTCTGACACAAGAGAATATTGTTTTCCGCAAAAGTTGCTTTCATTGATGATTCCATTAATCTTCT
>BQKN01061095.1:0-12354 GCA_022839385.1 Asparagus kiusianus | reverse complement strand
GCCTTGACCGAGCCACCCTAAGGTGGCTCGGCCCAAGCCGAGCCACCTCAGGGTGGCTCGGCATGAGCCGAGCCACCCCAAGGTGGCCGGCTCCTTTCCCCCCTCTCTCTTGTGCACACATGCACAGTTTCGAGTGCCTATAAATAGGCGGGGTGGTTCATCATTTGAAAGGACCTTTTGGTTGAACTTCTGAAGAGCCGAAACTCTGCCGGATTGTGATCTCACCTCGGAGTTGTGAAGGCTTGAAGCTTGGACACTTGGATTCGGTTCTTGACGAGCACCCGCACCAAACAAGGCAGGAGTTCGAAGGAATCTAGTCTTCAGATCTACGTCGTTCTACTCCGGATCTAAGCTTGGTTCTTAGATCCCGAGATTCGAGCGGTCGTTTCCTTGGTGAAACGATCCCTCCCGGCTATTATCTCCTTGGTGGGATAATACCCGTTATACGTCGTAGATCTGCTTGGATCCAGATCTCGCGGTGGTCAACGGTAAACAACCCCGGCGCAGGCAAACAACCCACGCAAGCGAGGGACCGTAAAACAGGAAACTCGTGATTTGTTCAGAGAGAATTGTAATTTTTATTTCTTTATTTTGATTTTCATTGTAACCGGATCTTATAAAAGACCGGATCTTTGTAAACGCATAAAGTTGTTACCAAAGTTGTAATGAAATCATCAATGAAGAAGAACATAATTTTCCACGCGAACAAATTGTCCACAAAATTTTATTAATATTGAATTTATACTCATATATTCTTTATGCCAAATAGGTATAACGTGCGGTACACTAAGTACAAATCAGCGACGCGACATCGTGAGTTTTACCGAAATGAGCTTGATGGCCTCCAACACGAACATGTAAATATAAATCTCAAGTCGTTATGAATAGTATAGTTTTTTTGTAGATACTGATAAATGTTTTATCTTATTTCAGTTCAAGTGGAGACCTTATTCACTGCCGGAGCTCGATATGCATACTCTTGCACCTATGTGTCAAGATAGTCCCGACTTGTGGAAAGTCAGGGTTCCATTGATCTGTTGGGAGATTGTGGAGATGCATGTCCCCGACCGTGTGCTACGATAATTTCTACATTCGATGATGTAGGCCACGTGACAATGATGATGAAGCCGACACTTCGCATGCTGATGAAGTCAGTACTTCTCAGACTCATACACAACCAGATACTCAAATAATCGAGGCTCATCAACAAAAATTCAGGGGGCGAGGAAGAGCGAGGGGAAGGGGAAGAGAGGGAGAGGAAGGAGAGGAGGAATTTTGGGTTGTATGTGATCTTATTTTGATGAAATTTGTAATTTTTATGATTTTTCAAATACTATACTTTTGTGGATCAATTATTGTTTATATATGTGATCTTCGTGAGTATTGTTTGATTCGTGTTTAATTCATGGCTGAATTTTAAGAATATTATTGTAATTCAGTGTATATGAGATCGATTATTGTTCATTGGTGTATTTTCGTGATTATTGTTTGATTCAGTATATATTGTTTGATTCATGTAAATCGATTGATTCATGGCGAAAATTTCATGTATATTTTGGGTTGTATGTGTAGCTTTCGTGATTACGTTGCGTATATAAAAAACATGCACAACCTGCTGTGCATGTTTTTTAAAGCCTCCAGCTTCACGGGACTTCAAGTCCCGTGAAGTTGCAGTTCTCATTTTCCAGAGCCACAATTCTCTGGAAAATGAGCCTAAAACTTCACGGGACTTGAAGTCCCGTGAAGTTTCAGAACTAAAACAAAACTTCACGGGACTTGAAGTCCCGTGAAGTTTTTTGAACTTTGAAACTTCACGGGAGTTTAAGTCCCGTGAAGTTTGGGAAATTTTTTCGTCAAAACCGACTTGGTTTCAGGCCTGGGGCTAAAACCAGGTCGGTTTTGACAAATAAATTTGAAAGGGGTCGTTTTTGAGGAATAAGTTTGCAAATAGGGCTCTTTTGAAAATTTGTCCTATATTTTACTATATGTAATAGTTTGGATTTCAATTTCGATATCTAAATTTTAAATTTGTGTTGATAATATCTGCATGTTGGATACTGTTACTAATAGTCTATATACGTCACACATTAATCCAATTCCGAAGTCAAGATGCATAATCACAAACTACATCGAGTACAAAATTCGTACATGCACAAGACTTTAGGAAAAAACGTCTCATTAATGAAAAAGCTTATAATCCCTCTTTACATCTGCAATAGAGGAGAGTCGACACAGCTAGAATTAAATTGAGCATAAAGCAGAAAAAATAAAATAACTCTCAACAAAAAAAAACAAAATTTCAAAACAGTCTCATTTACAAAAATATTCCCAAAAAACGATCTCATTTGAAAATAATTGTCAAAACCGACCTAGTTTCAGCCGTCGGGCTGAAACTAGGTCGGTTTTGACGAAAAAACCATTGAAACTTCACGGGAATTGAAGTCCCGTAAAGTTTAGCAGCTTAATTAATGCCTGCTAAACTTCACGGGACTTCAAGTCCCGAGAAGTTTTATCATTTTTTAGAAAAAAATTGATGAAAAAGTCCCGTGAAGTTTAGCAGCCATTTAATTAAGCTGCTAAACTTCACGGGGCTTCAAGTCCCGTGAAGTTTGGAAACTTCTTTCGTCAAAACCGACCTAATTTCAGCCCGATGGCTAAAATCAAATCGGTTTTGGTAAATACTTTTGAAAGAAGTTATTTTTTGCTAATAATTTTAAAAAAGGATCGATTTTGAAAACAAAGGCATTAATATCTAGAGCTGTCATCTAAGTGGAGGTGATGTTGACCACGTTGATGTAGGAATGCGTCTCTTTTTTTTTTCAAAAGGATCACTCCATCTTTTAAGATACAAGTCGAATCTTAAATAGGGAAAAATGCTTCCAACCCCTAAAATATGCCAGAACGTGTGTCTACCCATAAGACTTTTTCAACAGGTGTTCTACCCTCAAAAACTCACCCGGTTTTCCTCTAGCCCCCAAAACACCCCCCACGTGACATGCTGTCTAAAACCAACATAAATCTTCCCAAAATGACCCAAAGAGAGCTGCCATCGTTGATTGATAATAGGTTATCTTGCTTAGGGTTGATGAGAAGAAGAGGGGAGAGGAGATCGAAGAGAGAGTTGGGTTATCCGCCACCCTCCCCTTCCTCCGCGGAGACCTCTCCTCCGTCGACCCCCGTCTCCCGTCCCTCCTCTCCACCCTCTCCTCCGCCGGCGCCGACGAGTGCTGACACAAGCACGGCACCTTCCTCCGCCACCTCGCCGACGTCCACCGCATCCTCCACCTCTTGCGCTCCCCTCCCCCGTCTCCCTCTGCGGCCTCTTCCACTCTGCCTACTCAAACTCCTACGTCAACCTCGCCATCTTTGACCCCCACACCTCCCGTGACCACGTCCGGGAACTCATCACCCACCCTACCCCCCACCCCCCCACCGAACGCCTCGTCAACCGGTTCTGCGTCATCGACCGCCAGTCCTTCATCCACGCCGACCTGCTCTTCCACTACTCCGACGGCAAGCTCGCTGACCATCTAGATGTGTCCAGGAACTCCCTCCTAGCCGACGGCCCGGTACCCCATCATATGAACAGCGGCGAGGCGTGGAGGTGGAAGATTAGCTCCCTCCTGCCCCCGGAAGGCGTGATGTTGAAGCACATCAGGAACGGCGAGGGTGTGCCCGTGCCGAGGAGAAGTGAGAGCTGGGTTTAGCTCTTCTTCTTCTTGCTTATCTCATTTGAGAAAATTTATATAATCATTTGAGTGATTTTGAGGTGGAGGTTGCTTCCTGTGTGCTTGAGCTTGCCTCTGTTTGAGAAAAGCAACCGACCACTAAGTTGCTACATGTGTATCTGGTAATAATATTTTACTTTTAATTTTTGGGAAAATTGTAATAATATTTCACTTTTAATGAGATTTTCAAAAGCCAAGGGATTTACGCATTGGTTGTGAAGGTTATGCGTTACTTGTTAAGGTTACGAGTTGCTTATTAAGATTACGCGTTAGTAGTTAAGGTTACGCGTTGATTGTGAATGTTACGCATTGATTGTTAAGGTTACGCGTTGGTTGTTAAGGATAAGCGTTGGTTGTAAAGTTAACCTTCATAATCAACCCATAACATTAACAACCAACCCGTAAACCTTCACAAAAAACGCATAACCTTAACAATCAACTTGTAACCTTAGCAAGCAACCTGTAACGATTTATTGTTAAGATTACGATTTATTGTTAAGGTTACACGTTTACAACCAACCTTTAATGGTTTATTGTTAAGATTACGGTATAAAACAAACCTCATGTATCGTTAATAAGTACTTAATGAAACATCTGCAAATATAGAAACAAAATGCCTCCAAATTTTTAATGTAAGAATTATAGGGCCAACATAGTCCTAGTTTAGAAAAAAAACTATTCATAGTAATTTTATTTTAAGTCAACAAGAGGCACTGACAATTGCTATATATTAGAAATGTTATTGGTCTATTTAAACTGCGCGTATTTACTTATGAATCATAAACTAAGACACTTGATAAGTGAGATTTGGCTAAAATTTAACCAGGAGATTTTTATTCTTGGTACAGGAGCTTACAAATCCACTAGCTAATATAAATAATTCAATGTCTCAAGGTAATGAAGTTGGTTCTTAAGGTTACACGTAACCTTAACAATAAACCGTAATCTTAACAATAAACCATTACGGGTTGGTTATAAACGCATAACCTTAACAATAAACCGTAATCTTAACAATAAACCGTTACGGGTTGCTTGCTAAGATAACGCGTTGGTTGTTAAGGTTACGCATTGGTTGTGAAGGTTTACAGTTGGTTGTTAAGGTTATGGGTTGAATGTGAATGTTAACTTCACAACCAACGCATAACATTCACAACCAACGCTTATCCTTAACAACCAATGCGTAACCTTAACAACCAACCCCTAACATTCACAACCAACGCGTAACCTTAACAAGCAACTCGTAACCTTAATAAGCAACGCGTAAATCCCTTAGCTTTTGAAAATCTCATTAAAAGTGAAGTATTATTACAATTTCCCCAAAAATTAAAAGTGAAATATTATTACAAAATCCAGCTCACTCCCACCACCTAAAACGAAATCCAAGTTTTGAAAATCTAATTAAAAGTGAAATATTATTACAAAATCCAGCTACTTCTCAACAGATCTCAAGGAAGTTCCGGTAGCAATCATCTTGAAGCTTACCATCCCATCGTTCTCTTCATAAGTTACAGTAAATCCAAGCTTCTCAACAAATTCAGCGATCTTGTTGCTGACGTGGCACTGGCAAAGGCGGGCCAGCCTGACATTGGCGGAGGTTTGTGAAATATTAATAGGCTCCTTTGAAAGCAAAGTTAAAGTTTGGGCCCTCTTTCTCTCTCTAGTTGCATTCGTGATGTTAGTGATGTTGGGACCTAAGAAAGCGACGTTCTTCCCACCTGCCCACGCGCAATGGCTAGTTGAGATGTTCCGCTCCGCCTCCCGCAGTCGACCCTCCGACTCCCTCCCGTCTACTTGCCCATCCTCCCTTCCTCCTAACCCTAACCATAATCCCCCTCCTCCTCAGACGCCATCCAAAACCCTATCCCTAGACACCGACACCAAGCTCGCCCTCCACTTCGCCATGGCCCATGCCTGCCTCGCCCTCTCCCTCCTCCTCCTCTACGGCCTATACCGCCTCCTCCACTTCTATCCTCCCGACGATCTTGGTGCTAGGCTCTGACGCCCTCCGCTCCTTCGTCGCCACCCTCTCTGACCTCCGCCTCCTACTCCTCCGCCGCTGCCAAGGGCGGAGACGGATTCTCCCGCCTTCTCCGCTGGCCTTGCGAGCTCTCTCCTCAGCACAAATAAAAAAAAGATAAACAAAGGGTATTTTGGGAAGATTTATGTTGGTTTTAGACAGCATGTCACGTGGGGGGTGTTTTGGGGGTTAGAGGAAAATCGGGCGAGTTTTTGGGGGTAGACATCCGTTGAAAAAGTCTTAAGGGTGGGACGCACGTTCTGGCGCATTTTGGTGGCTGGAAGCATTTTTCCCTCTTAAATAACACACACTCACACTGTCACCACTATTTTGCTGTCGCATCAATGTAGGAAATGGGTTTTGTTAGATATTAGCCGCTTAAATTATAAGTAATTTGATGTTAGCCCCTATTATCATAATTTGATTAGCCCCTTAAATCTTTATTTTCTGATACTAGCTCCTCAAATAGCTATAATATGTCGATATGAGCCCCTATGGTTAGGTTCATGTTTTGATATTAGCCCCTCCAATAGCCATGATGTGTTGATATGATCTCCAAATTTTAAAACGTTATAGCAACTTGAGGGGCTAATATCAACATATGGAGATTTAAGGGGCTAATATCATATTACGTTCAATTTAAGGGGCTAGTATCTAAAAAATCCACAGGAAAGGTAACTCCTACATCAATTCCTATACCACCCATTTCAATATAAGAAAAACAAATTTTCAAACTAAAACTCTCAATAATCTGAAATTGATCTTTTGCATTTTGTACATCTACTATGATTGCCAACTTGAGTTCTATGTGCATATGAAACTATCTAGTTACTGAATAGTAATCTCTCCCATTCATTCTGTGTGACACCTACACCACTGAAAACACAACTTTTATGACTGAGCGAACATTATTAGAACTTTCAAACACACGTCATCCATGATTTGGGCCTCCATCTCATAAGTTTAAAGAAAAAGTGTAGTGTAGTCATGACTAAATTCAGTGATTTCCATAATCCAACCGTCTACATTACTTGCGAGTTCACTGGGTCGGAGTGTTACTGATGAAAATAAACTATGTAGATACATAAATCTTTCCAATACATCAAACAATCATTTAAAATCAGAGAAATTTTACATAATGGCTCAATAATTTCTCAAAAATAAAAATATTTTTCCTATGCAATTAAATGATTCAGGTCTGCAATCTTCAAAGCTAAATAAACAAATGGATTCATAGCATCAACCAGACGTACCGCCAACTGCTGGAAATGACGAGGATTTAACGCAATGAAGGTGCATCTCTCAGACACAAAAACGTTGCTAACCACAAGAACTAGTTAAAAGGATACACAAATCTATTGTAGTAAATAAATCAGATTACTCAAAAGTGTGAAGTTGTTCTAGAACTGTATTTAAATTATGCAGAGGGTCGAGACTGATGAAAGAGAATACTCTATATATATACCGTTTCTACCACAGCTTCACATGAATACTAATACTCATACGACAATGATACGCGACAGACCGATAAAAGAGATGAATGCATGCATCTCCTCATTGAACTTTAACTAGAGTTCTTCATGGGAAATAGAACTCCCCGCATTACTCTTCACCTTTACATTATGAACAGATATCATGCTCGAAGTCGCAGGTGATTTGGAGAGAACAACAGCATACCCATCATCCATGTGATCTGTTCCTTCAGGGAAGAGCTGCCAAAAAAGGCATCCTCCACCACTCCCACCTTGCTTCCGAGATTTTAACAAGGTGTTGTAGACTGTATTCATGAATACTTCTTGGAACTTTGAAGCGAACCTCTTATCTTTCGACGATACACCAAACTCTCCAAACACGACTGGCATATTGAGCGTCTTCTCGGCATCATCCATGTGCTCTTCCATCCAATTCTTCACAAATACAAGATGTGTGCCAGAGATAGAGTCTGATAACCTTCGTGGAAAATAAATGATTATATAGTGTGAGCATAAAATGATAACTCTCAACTCTCACCGAAACTTCGGAATTCGGAGCTGTGGTGCGGTGGCATGTACATTGATATGGTACCAGAGCAATCTAGGTTCAAATCCCATAGGTCTAAGCAGATTTAAAGGAAAAAAAATGCCTACACGAGTGCATGTTTCGGGCCCATGAAAAGGGCGCTCAGCCTTCAAGGGAATGTTAAGAGTATAAAATAACAATCCTCAATCCTCGCTACAACTTTGAAGTTTTGATGCCAGGGCAAGGTCCTTTTCCATATGGGAAATATATAACTTATATATAAGTAAAAGACTGACATGTAAGAGCTTGGAGAGATTGGACGTACCAAGAATCTGTGTAGATGTGCACAGAAGCAAAATCAATGCCTGGAGTTTGATGATTTCTGATGAAATCGGTTCCAAATTGATTGAAGCAGCTCTTGGGGTTAAGGTGCACCCTTTCAGGGGTCGAAGGGCCATAGAAACCTTCAGCACCGATCTCTAGCAGGTGATTACGATCGATGGACTTGACGTAAGATGCCATTTCCTCTATCCAAGACTGAGAATGAACAAATATCCAGTTCAGTAAGGTCGCAATTAATTCATAAAAACAAAACATGACAAATTTCATGAAGGATTTGCATGAATGGCGTCGAGAAATAAGCCAAGGAAGCTCTACATATGGGTATAATTTGAATTGTTCAAAAAAAGAACAAGCAAAACATATATCTATTTGTACAAGATAAGAGAATTAAGTAGGCAAAGGAAAATGATCTAGACATATAAATGAATGTATTGGGATGCAAAATGTCATAAATAAAACCGCAAGACAACATGAGGGCCAATAGGTATGAAAGGAAGAAAATAAGCTAAAAGAAGTTTTGAATCATAAGATGACCAATTGGTGAAAAATGATGATATTGGAATAACATGAAAGTATTCAATCATGTTGGTTACACCTATATAAGATTTAGAATACACACACACACACACACCTTTTTCAATAGTAGTACCTTAAATCTTTCATATTTTGAAATTATTCCATCAAATCATAGAAACTGCTATTAGGTCCCCGAATTCTTAAGTTCTTTTGAAACTAGTTCCTCAAATCATTGAAAGTTATATTAGGTCCCCCAGTTCTTAAGTTAATTTGAAATTACTCCCTCCAATCAAGAAGAGAAGTAGCAACTAGAGGGATTAATTTGAAACAACTTATAAGAATTAGGGGACCTAATAGCAGTTTCAATCATTTGAGGGATTAATTTCAAAATATAAAACATATAAGGGACTAATATCCAAAAAAAACCCAAAAGAAAAAGGAAACTGGAATCCATTTCAATCATTACAGAGGAATAAGACAATGAAGAAAATTAGTATTGAGAGGATTCACACCTGTAACATATCACCAGAAGGATCTGAGGGACATCGAGGCTCATTGATCAACTCCCAGGCTAAAATTGTCGGATCATCCTTATACATCATGTTTGTAAGAGAATTGACCCTTGTCAGCACCATCTGTTCCCATTAGTTCAAATAGTGAGAAAATAGAAGCAATTGTTGAATTTTGCAAATTTGTTTCAGATGATCGATACCAAATATACTTCTTGAAGTTTAAATGGCTTTTCAGCCTTTGTTTGAGGTGATAAAACTTATGTAATTCCAATTACGTTCAACCTTTATTGAACTGGAATTACAGATGCTTGAAGGTTTTTGATCTTCCGCATTTATTTTAACTCGATTCGCGAACAAGCTAGGATTAAGAGTAACTGCAGCGATATGATTCTATGATCTCACTTGAGTAACTGACCTTGAACTATATAATCCCACTATCAACAGTTGTGCAGTGAGAAGATATTAAACGTTTAGGGTTTTGGGGGTTTAGTCCCTTAAATCTTTCATACTTTGAAATCAGTCCCTCAAATCATGAAAATTGTTGTAAGGTCCCTCAAATCTTAAGTTATTTTAAAATGCTTCCCTCAAACCACAAAAATTGCTATTATGTCCCCTAAATTTTAAGTTACTTTGAAAGTAATCCCTCAAACCAAGAGTGAAAGTAGCAAATAGAGGCAAATGAGTCACTTAAAATCATTGAAACTTCTATTGGATTCCCAAATTCTCATAAGTTGTTTGAAGTTAATCCCTCTGATTCCTACTTCTACTGAATGGAGAAACTAATTTCAAAATAACTTAAGATTTGAGGGATCTAATAGCAATTTCAATGATTTGAGGGACTACTTTCAAAATTAAAAGAGTTAAGGGACTAATACCCCAAAACCCCAAAAATTAATGAAAAGAATATGTGCTTTTGCACACCAAGGTTGGCTTGAAAGAGTAAACTTTATATTTTCTCACAGATCACTTTAAATTCACAAGCACTCACGCCATGCAGGAATCTAATGTTTGTAATTTATCAACTGATCTCACAAGATATTTAATATTTGTGAATCAATAATGTCACATTCTCAGTTAGCATATATCGGGCGGTTGGTATCTCAAACTACATGAAGTTTACCAGGATATAAATCTCACAATCTCAAAAAATCATTGTCATAGATACTTTTTTACAAGTAATTTATGGAGAAACTGCATAATAAACATGTGTAATGATTAAAGATTAGAAATGAGGCCATGCTAGTTCTTGTATCCATACTATTTAGGAGGTGCGTGATTGATGTCTGATAATGCATAAGGATCAAGTAAAGAAAGACTACTGGGGATTGGGATCGAGAAAAATTGTTAACGAGAAAATTTCAATTATAACTTGCTAAGAATTGTACCAAGAGAAGTTATTAAGAATTTAAGAAATAGTAAATACCCTCTACAAATCAAAGTTGCATTGCAAGTCTAAAATTTGATACTTTCTCGACCTAGTGAAATTTAAATTTCAATCGCATACATTTGCACTCGTAATTTATCAACTGACTTACAGGAAACTTAAGATTTATGAATGGATCATTCTCATAGTTTCAAATAAGAAATGACCAAAGAATACACCAGTGTTGAAAAAAATCCTGACAATATGCAACAGAATCTAATATTGATGGTACATAATAGCAAGCAAGAAGGATACCGTGACATGAGCTTTATAGTATTCTTTGATAGTCGGATCCTTGAAGAAATCATCTTCTCCGGTTAGATTCAGTCCAGCCTCCTTCCCCCATTTCACATATTGTGCTTTCCCTCCATATTCCTCCCAGTTGTTGCACAATGATAGTATCAACCTTACTTTATGCTTTCTTGCTTCGCTTACTACAAAGTCCAGCCCCTAGTACCGAAAAATAAATAGGGTCATTTTGATATTAGTCACTCAAATCTTTCCTATTCTGAGAGTGGCCCCCTAAATCATTGAAATTGCTATTAGGTCCCTCAAATAGTATAAGTTTTCTGAAATCAGTTCCCTTAGTTAGCAAATTTACTTAACTTTTCGGGGTGGAATGCCAGCTGTACCCTTTCTGATAGAAAGCCAAACCTGAGTCCGGGCGACAGAGAGGGAAATCTATCTTCTCTTTCTCAGAAGATGAAGCAAGAGCTAGTGAGAGGGAAACTGACGTCTGGAGGCAGGAGTTAATAAGTGAGTGTAGTTTGGTAAATTATCCATCCATAGCGAAGCATCAACCCAACCATATTTAACAGATCGGATGGGTTTTGTAAAAGAAGCACTAATTTCAAACATCTTATATGATCTGAGGGAGCTAACAGCAATTTCAACGATTTGAGGGACTAATATAGAAATAACCCAGATAAATAACAACAGATGCAGCATTATCAGCTCTCAGCAGTGCACAACTTGTTTTCGTATCAGCAATCCATCAAACACATAGAGTGCAACAAAAAGTGACATTTTACCTTGAAGACTTCTTCATCATATTCGCCCGGAGATATCTGAAGCGCTCGATACCCAGCATCATTGAAAGCCCAGGTCCTGCATACATTGAGACCGACCGCCGAGGCCTGACGAAGAACATCCCTGACCTTTCCCCTGGTCTCTTCATCAACTGAGAAATCCATCAGCCAGTAAGTATTGAACCCATTCACATAAAATGGTTGCCCATCTAATGCGAACTGTGTTCCTCTCTTTTGCACAAAACCCCACTCCTCATCACTCATCATCTCATGATCATGATGATTCAATGAATGGGTCCTGATCAAATACAGAAAAAGCCCAACAATCAACAAGCAAGAATTGACATGGGTCTTTGAATTCCCAGTGAGAAACATGAGAAATATCTCTCGCTACATCGTAATGCAAAACTAAAATAATGGCATCAATAATATCGTTACGTGCAAAGTACAAAAGAGAGAGGCCGTAATTTGTCCTCTTACGTTTTTTTTCCCTTTATTAAAAAGTAGAGAATAATGAACGAAAAGAAGCTGTAGGAAGCCACATAAAAACTAGGAAAATGATAGGGGCACACCCTCAACCACATCTCAAACCATATCTCATCTTTCATATGTTAAAGTGCACCAGGCCTTATATGGGATTTTAAATTTTTAAAATCCGATGTGAGGCTCGTTGCACTGTAGCATATGAGAGAGTGTGTGGTTGAGATGTGGTTGGGGGTGTGCCCCTAGTGTCACCCCAAAAACTATGCGGTGTATCAGAATTAGATCCAGAAAAACACAGGTAATACGT
>BQKN01061094.1:80246-142017 GCA_022839385.1 Asparagus kiusianus | reverse complement strand
AGAGGATTTTCCAACTAGCAACCAAGAGTTGCCCAAGGGCGCTATTTATAGGCCTCTAAGGCCAGCTCAAGAGTCACAAGCAATTAATGTGACTGTTACAATTCTTAATAACAATTAAGATTGTAACATCAATGTATTAAATTGTTCTTAATGCTGTTGTAACTGTTGCATGCATTAACTTCTGAATACGAGGCAATCAATGGACGCGTTGCTACAAAACGCTAGGGTCAAGTCTCAGCAAATCAGACGAACCTCGTTTGACAAATGAACGTCGTCAAACAGGTGAGCCTCGTATGATAGACGAACCTCGTCGAACGACTGAACATAGTCAAATAGGTGAACCTCGTATGACATACGAACATCATCGATCGAGCGAACCTCGTCAAACAGGCGAACCTCGTATGACAGACGAACCTCGTCAACAAGCGAACCTCGTATGACAGATGAACCTCATCGAACGAACGAACATCGTCAAACAGGCGAACCTCGTATGACAGATAAACCTCGTCGAACGAGCGAACCTTGTCAAACTACGAGAACGCTAGGGTCACCCTCGTGCGAATACGTAGCTCGTCCACATGCTACGAAGTAGCCTGCAAGGCAACCTTCGTGGCGCCAAACAGCGCCACCTTGCCCTGATGCCTCCGTGCGAAGTGCAAAGTGCGCCTAACAAAGTGCCACTTAGCGCCTCAGCCCGATTAGCCCCGATCCCCGGCCCATTGGCCCACGGCCCACGGCCCACGGCCCACGACCCACGACCCACTAGAACTTATGAGAGATTAATTCAAATAAAACACTTCTCGGCTTGTCGTTGGCAAACCTCGAACAATGGACCTTTTGAAACACTAAAATATAAACTTTCCACTAGGCTACTAAGCATTTATGAAAAGTACTTGTAGTTAATATATATATAGTTTAAAAACTTATTTTGGAAAGCAGTTTTGACCAAAAAATCCAACAACTTCCACACCACTAACTTCTCTGGCTATAATTGATTTGGTTACAAACATAATACTGGAGGAGGCAATTTTGGTTAGTGGCCAAGAGGAGCGGGATATAGCAAATTTGTTGGTATGACCTTTTTTTAATTTCATTTAGTATAACTTTTCTTTTAGTAGTACAAGTTAAAATTTTCATTAATTCTGTATTTATTTGTTATTGGTCTTTCAGGTTATTAAGTGGTCAAAGTGTTTAAAAATGTGCATTGGGTATGAAGTATACCTGATGGAGAGATTTTGGAGCCTTTGCTTTTATGAAGGGCATTTTCATAGAGGAATTTCTGATCAATTCTATTCGCATTTTCTCACTGCTTTGTGAGAAAATGGTATTGTTGATGAGAAATATATCAGAGTTTTTTTGCAAAAATGTATTGATAAAGGCTACACTGGGTATGTACAATTTTTTTCCTTTTTACCTTGCATCAATTCTTTTTGTTTCATTTTCTGATGTACATTTTTTCTATTGGCAGTGGCATTTTACATCGTGTTGTTATGTTAGTTGTTGGACACATTGAGGAGCAACAAGGGGAAAAGTAGACAGTTCTTTAACTATTTTTTTTTAATTTTTAATTTCTTGTCATATTTTAATAGTTTTATAATATTTTTGTTACTGAAACAATCTTCCTTCATGTGCAGATGACCTAACATGAGTAATCTTCTTCAGGCTTGTGATTAAGGTTGCTTCACACACATAAAAGCCTATTCCTACCTTCCATTCACCTTGCTGTTGATACTCATAGTTCTTTCTTTTATTGTTTACAAACGCAATAGATTTTCAATTTTAAAAGACTTATGGTCGAAAGATACTCTTTGCTGATACTTCTATTGACACACACTGGTTGTATTTATGTCTTAAACCTGAAACTGGTTATGTTGTGTTAAATCTGAAAGATTTAAAGGTCTAAAGCTGTTATTGGTGGAACGGTTATAGAACCCTTACTGCCTTCATGTTTTTGTGCCTTCATGTTTTTGTGTGTATGTGCTCGTGTGCGCGCGTGCGTGTGTGTGTATGGAGAGACAGCAGAGATTTGGTTCCTCTCAAGTGGCTTCAAAGTCATACCCACAACCTATTTGGAGATATAAAGTTAACAAGAAATTGGCTTGCTTAAGAGGGAAACTATTTGCTTAAATGAGCCATCAAACTTACATAGTGTCTAAGTGAACCCAAGTGCCTAAATGTCCCTTAAGTGGGGCCATCAGGGAATTCAACCCACCGGTTACACATACGTGTGATATTGTGTGAGACTGGTTGGTAGGCTCCTTTCTATAGAGCCAATCTGTTATTGCTGTGATTCTGTGAACAATACCATATGAATTGAAGAAAGAGACAAATTCTCATACAAAAAGGAAAAGGAAAACATGAACCTTGCGAGGGCTAAGATGATAACTCTGGTTCTTTTTCGTCTTTGACATTTACATTTTATGCTGATTTTTCTTGTTTAGCCTATGTATTTCTTCCATTATGTGGACCTGATACTGATATAACCTTCATTTATCTGTCATCAGGGGCATCCTTGCTGCAACTGACACCTTCTCTGATCATGTATTGGTTGGGATGAGTACTAATATGCGCATTTACAAGTTCTTGTAGTGGCTAATTCACTACTGTTACAACAGAAAGCAACAGAATGATTGGTTTGCATTCAGTATTCTCGTTGAAACTATACCCAAAGGCTTTAAACATAAACATGGAGAGTTATGAGATCAAATTGCTAAAATTCATATTCCCATGCTTTTATTTTTGTGTTCGTAGAGTTTTTGAGCTACGTGGTTATACAAAAGATTTGTACATGTTAATCCTGAAGTTCTGTTCACTTAATATACTAGGTCACAGATTAGACTAGTAGAGCTATGAAGCTTTTATCTTTTTCTTTTTCTTTTTCTTCTTCAATTTTGTAATGGTCCCATTGCCCATCTACATGCATTGCACTATTATGACTAACACATTACATGGAACCTCGTTATTCTGATCAAGGACTCAAGGGTGAGGTGACTGTCAAACAAGACTTCTCAGAGAAATTTTTCTGGAAGAATTCTTTCCAAAGTTGCTCAAGCTCTATCCCTTTAATTCCTATGCTAACCTGCAGGTCTGCGAAGCCATGTATCTTCCTACAAATATGGTTTAGGCTCTTAGACAATAAGCTTCAGTATCATGTAGTAAACCCGAAATTTCCTTTCAAATGTTCCATTTATTCCATTGGCAAGGATATATCCCAATGGCAAGGGTGCCATGCATGACTGCCCACAATGTAGTTCTTGCCTCGATAATCAGCCTTCCTCTATCAGCATCATTCATGGCAAAGCATACAAGTGATTAATGTTAGAAGTATTTTCCATATCTCATATCCAGTAGTTGGTTACGCATGCAGGTGAAGCATGTAGTAAACTGAGACCTTTTTGAGTTACAGACATTTGTTTCCACACTAGTAGAAAAATGAACAATCTACACGGAACAACCTAGACGGAAAAAAATTTCGTCTAGGTTGACACAAACTAGACGGAATATTTCCGTCTAGTTTGTTCCGTCTAGATTGGATCAAACTAGACAGAAATTTCCGTCTAGTTTGGTTAACTAGACGGAAAATTAAAATAAATAAATAAATACAACCTAGACGGAATGTCTAGGTTGCCTAGGGCTTGATAAACCTTTCCCCAGCCGCCTCCAACCATTACCTCCATCCCCATTTTACCCGCTGCCCCCCTCTCGACCCCCCTCTAGCCCCCCGTCCCGCCCTCCGCCCCCCGTCCCCCCCGAGCCGCGCCAACCTTCCGACCCCCCCCCCCCCGCCCCCCGACCCGCGCCAACCTCCCGACCCCCCTCCCTCCCACCCCCTCTGTCTGCTCCCCCCCCACCCCCCTCCGTCCACCCTCCCGCCCCTTGTCCCCTCCCGACCCCCCTCCCGACCCCCACCTTGTCCCCTCCCGACCCTCGTCCCCTGCCGACACCCCTCCCGACCCCCCCACGCCCCCTCCTAACCCCCCCCAGCCCCCTCCCGCCCCCTCCCGACCCCCCTCTGTCCCGCGCCCACCTTCCGGCCCCCTCCCGCCCCGCTCCCGGCACCCTCCTTACCCCCCTCCTCCCCATAACCCCTTCCCCTCCCACCCCCACCTTAGTTGTACCCCTTACCCCCCGCACCCCTCCATCGGCGCTTTCGTTGTTTCGTCTGCTTAAAAAGTATGGTTTTTCTACTGAACTTTAGAATTTATAATTTTATTATTTTTTATTGTTGATATAAGTGTAAAAATCTTAATTTATGATTAAAAAATAACCGAGTTTAATTCTTATAACCCTAATTGAAAAAATATTAGTTATGTATTAACCCTAACTCAACTTCATGTAATTCATTTGAACAACACAAGTAATCATAAATATGATTAAACACTTATAAACCCTAACTCAATTAAGTTTTATTTGTGCTATATAGGTGTGATTACTTAAGTTTGTGAAGTGAAAATATGAAATTTTAAAGAATAGAGTGATGTGTAACACATTATAATTTTTTTATAATGTGTTATAATCCAATTTAGGTGAATGAAAAAATAACGTTATCCCTAGATTTCCGTCCAATAATTACGTCCAATTCTTTGGACTTATAATATATGATAGGTGGCTCATATTTGGGTTGGAGACAAAGTTCTCCCAGAAATGAGCGTTTATTTTATATTATACGAATAAAGAATTGGTACTGAAATTTGTAATTATTGGATCTATCCTTCTCGGACGGGTTAGGAATATAGTAGTGCATACATCTAATTTTGTATACTATGTATATTTTCATTCTTAAAAGTTTTGACAGCACATATTCGTTGTTCTCTGTGTACAATAAGCATATGTTGTTCTGCGTTTCGGGCTATTGTTGATACGCATAATAACATCCGTACAGTGTACAAGGAGAACAGTGGGTAGGTGCTGCTGAGTTTCTCTATGTAATATGGAAGTAATATTCCTTCCTTCATTTTTTACAATTATGGTCCATCTTACCTAGCATCTTGCAAGAGAGGCTAGAATCACCGGTCCTGTTACTTATCGTTGGATGTATCTGATTGAAAGGTAATTTATGGTTTTTGTTACATTCATTACTTGTATATACGTTTTTAAAATTACCATGCTAATAATTAGCTCTTATGATTCTAAGATACTTAGGCTCCATGAAACATAATGTTCGCAATCGAGCTCGTCTAGAGGGCTTGATAGCTGAAGGATACGTGGCTAATGAATGCTTTGTGCTTGCATCACATTACATGCGCAAGAAGAAAACCACAACTCAAGCACCTGATAAGGAGAGAAAGCGTGAAAAATATCCGAGATCTCTCTTAGATCAAATTCATGCATATGCGTTGGAAAACCTTGATATGTTCGCAGACTATCGAATGTAACAAATAAAATCAGTAATATAGATAAGAAATATTCATTTTACATATAGTTTAGCAATACAAACTTATATATTGTTTATATAGGCGACATCTGGAGAAGCTTAAGAATGAAACAACCGGTAGGAATGCAGCGCATAATATTCAGAAAAGACATAAGAAAGAATTTTCTGATTGGTTAAGAATTGATGTAAGTGTTTTACAATTAATTATTGAACATTCATAATATAACATCCCCTAAATATTCTCAAATTGTTTGTCTTAAGTTGAAAAATCACTTCTTCATGGTACTACGTTACCGGATGAAATTATTATCCATGCACAACGCCCTTATCACAAAGCGAGACGTTATAATGAGCATTTGGTCAATGGATATAAATTTCGAATGCTAGAGACTGATGATAGGAGGGTAACTTAGAACAGTGAGGTCATGGGTTTGTTTGCTCAAGAATATTTTTCAAGTATAAGAGATCAGAACCCAATTCTAGCTGACATACTATATTATGGCCAATTAGAAGATATTGTTGAGGTAATTTACGGGTTTGGTAAACCAAAACAATATACTTACACGATGTTCAAGGTTCGGTGGTGTCCTGCAAAAAAGCAAAAGGATCATTATGGATTTACACTGGTCAATCTCCACCGAAAAGTATATACGGATGAGAAATTCATTTTCGCAGAACAAGCTTTGATTAGTGCTTCTTTGTGAAAGATCCGAATGTCATGTCTGATTGGGTGGTTTTGTACAAGGAGCCAAGATCTGTTGTTCTTCCGAATAACAATATAAAAAAAATAAAAGAAAGTGAAGATAATTATAGTGAACCAATTGGGTCATCTGATAATGTTTGGCAAGATTTCTCTTACTTACAGAATGTGGCGCTGGATGTAGGTATGAACTATATATGTTACACTGCATTATCGATTTTTAGCTTATCATAATAAAAAGAATTAGCATTTCATAATAACATATCTCATGAGCATGTATAATTTTTTTTTCTTAACTATGTTAATAATTGAATTTACAGATGAGGAGGGTGAGGAGGCTCTTTGACTTGGAGGGTGATCGATCACGTAGTATCATCCCAGGTAGTGGTGATGATGATACACTATCATCTCCGGATGCAGGTATAAAAATTAATTAATACTTTAATATATTTTATCAATTATTATTTATCTAGCTAATAGTGTTCATTTGTTGCAAATGCGGGTTATTCATCACCCGGTCCCTCTGATGCAGCACCAGAACCATCCCCTGATGCATGTATTCAATATTTAATAATTATAATGATTAATTAAAAATTCATATTAATGATTCTCATTTCTTATGTAGGTGCTTCTTGGACCCCGACATATCCATCCTATACATTCCATACTGACTTGCGGCCGAAGACACAAGACTATCTCAGTTTGCCCTTACCTCCGGACTCTTATAAGTCATGGCTAACTCAAGGAAGTACCTCCCACGGGCTGCGAGAAAGTTAGAGGAAATGCTTCCTATGTTGGAGACTAGGAAAGTTGTTGCACTCGCAGCAAAAGAAAGAGAGATAATGAATGGTAAATTGTATAAATACTTTTAATTTTCACATTTATATATTATATGATATATTATCATGTTATTATTATAGGCGCTAAGCCAGATCGCATAGAGAACAGACGTGACGGAGGTAAGCCTGAATTTAAATAACCGCCAAGAGGAATGTGGGCGATAATTCGGTGGAATAGTTCTAATTTGCCCGTTGGTCTTTGGTCGACCCGATTGAATGCATATATTAGGGTTCTCGTGCGCAGAGCGAACATTATCAACCCTTAATTTTATTTCCGAGAACTATTATGGACCGCATACGAGGTGATATGGACTGAGCTTATGGTAACTACATATTGCTTTAACTTTTCATTTATTAATAATTAGTAATTGATATTAAATTATCTTTACTAAATGTGTATGTAAATCTACAGGACTGTTTCTACCTTGAGAACTTTGAGGGGGCTTGGAATTATGTGTTTAATGTCAAGGTTGAAGCAGTCCTCAAACAATGGAGGCATGAGATCAAACATGAAACCTATGATAGGTATGAGGAGGACTGGCAGAGGTTTTTAAACCTCGATGACCGAGTTGACGAGATTCATTTCTTGGCTCTCCTCATGTATTGGGACAGCGATGCCGCTAAGGTTAGTTTCATGAAAATTACTTTATAATTTTAAGATATTATTTTATTGCATATTTAGTGAATCTTTTTTAAAAGAATAAATCCACGAAGGGGTCAGAAAATAGAAGAAAGAAGCTGCATGACCACCACTTGGGCTCACACTCTTATGCCACTCTGGAGGATGTTTATTATCAGGATACGGTATATGTCATTTAAAGCTTTAAATGATCTTAATGCTTAGTATGATTATGAGTGTGATAATTTATAATATGACAGCGAAAATCATTAATGCCGATACACTTGAGGGCAAAAGCGGCGTATGGTACTTTCCGTGATAGATATAGGGGTGATGAGAAGAATCGGGATCAGATCAAGGCAAATCTCGAGTTGGTGGTGAGAGTTATACATATCTTGAGTAGTATTATTAACTCTATTTTGTTGTTAATATTACGAGGAAACGAGAACGCAAATAATATGGTCTTTACCTTGAATTAATTATATATTTGTGCTTTAGGAGGGATTTGAGGCTGCATCCAAGGAGGCTGCATCTGTGTACGTTTCGTAGGAGGAGGAACAAACTGAGTCGGACCCTCACATGCTTTCTGCAAAGGAGAACATCACTCTCACACAGAACCTGATGGGTTATAATAGGAATGGATGGTAAAAAATTGAATCAATTTGAATACTACGTTCCTATTTATATTTGTTTACCATTATTGAATTCGAGAGCAAAATTTAATATTTATTTCTTCCTAATAATAGAAGAGGAAGATATCCTCTGCATGGTATTGGAGCTTCACCCGGTATAAACATGAGATCATCCATATCATCCTCCACGCCATCTACATCAATGAGAGCAGCCCCAAGCCGTTTCCAGGCTATGTCATTTGTCGCATGTATCTCTACGTATTTGATTGACAAGATTGACCCGGAGCTACATATTTAGGTGACTAATGAGATGACTAGAGTTGCGCTGATGGCGAACTCGATGGATGATCTCATGGGGTATGTTATACAATATTTAGGCAGTGCGATTCCTTATAGCGCGTATGGTGGTGTTATACGGATCATAAGCTCGATTTGCGATAATTCCGGCGTTGGACAGAGCAGCACTCAGGTACCTTATTTTTTCTTATATTTATAAATTCATTTTTATTTAATATGTTATCAAACACCACATCATGATTATTCAATTGAACATTCAGAGTGGAGATATTGGAGGGAAAAGCACCCGTTCTCGTAATCGGGATAGAGATACTGCCGACGACGATGATAGATGAGGTTTTTTTATTCTTAATGCAATGAATAGCTTTATTTGTTATAACACTACATTTATTCATGTCATGTATCATATCTTATTCATGTTATAACACTACATATATGCTGTTGGATGTATATATTAGACGGATTTGGTTGATGTATATTTTGGAGTAGATAGTTGGATTTGTGCATTATGTTGGAATTGATTATATTATGGTTGGATATGTGCATTATGTTGGATTTGAATATATTTAGGTTTGAATAGAATTGTTATGAATTTTGATTATATTTGGATGGTTGGATGTATTCATGTGTATAGTATTTATTAGATGTATTCATGTATCTGTGTAATTGTACATGGAAATATAGATTGTAATTATTATTTTTTTGCTGAAAAAATATCAACCTAGACGGAAAACCGTCTAGGTTGACAACCTAGACAGAATTTCGTCTAGGTTGACAACCTAGATGGTTTTCCGTCTAAGTTGTTGTCTGTCTAGTTTGATCAGACTAGACGGAATTCTGTTTAGTTTGAGCTAATATAGACGGAATCAAAATAAATCGACCTAACTAGACGGAATTCCGTCTAGTTTGAGCCAATATAGATGGAATCAAAATAAACTGACCTAACTAGACGGAATTCCGTCTAGGTGAACCAACCTGGATGGGGTTTGTAGCAACCTAGACGGAAATTTTCGTCTAGGTTGCTCGTTTTTCTACTAGTGCCAGTTTAACACTTATTTAATGCACATTTACATAAAAAAACACTAATATTTCTCATATTATGGCTGATATTTTACCTGATTGGGTTGGATTATTTTGCTTGGAAACGGTTTCAAGCTTGTGGGTGCTTCAGGCAAGTTAAAGAACTTCTAATGTTTTCAGTATTAACCAGTCAAAACTCATTTGACCTCTTATGCTTGTTGGGACAACTTGGGGTCTAATAAAGCAGGATCGCAGTAATAGTAGTGCAAATAGAGATAAAAAGATGAACACACAGATTAACGTGGTTCGGCACAAAATTACCTACGTCCACGAGCAAGGATAGAAGAATCCACTATGAGGAGAAAACTCTGGAGTTACAATCTCTATTTACAAGGAGATACTCTCTCTTTTTATTCTCTTTCACTCTTCTATATAAGAAGTTGTTTCTGGGATGAATTTTTTCTTAAGCATTTAGAGCCTATTTATAGTGTTTGAAAAAATACTATGCACTAATAAAATATTAATATTTTACTGTACGTTCACTGTGCATCTTTTTAATTTTCAAAGAATTCAGTTTCTTTCGGTGAATGAAATATTTCATGGGGCCCACCTCCTTAATTTTTTTCAAATATTGCTGCTGCCTTTGGTTTTACATGCTAACAATCTCTCGCTTGAAGAGTTGATTGTGTATCAATCATGTTTTCACGCTATTCTTTCTATCTTGCCATTTTCATGTTGCTTGCGTCTCTGACAGACCACAGGAGGATTGATACCAAATAAATTTATCAGTGTTGACTGCTTTTGTCAAAAAATCTGCTAGGTTGTCCTTGGTGTGAATTTTTTGCATATCCACTGTTCCTTCTTCCACTTTCTCACGAACGAAGTGGTACTAAACTCGAATGTGTTTGGTCTTTAAATGAAAGGCTGGATTTCTTGTCAAATACAAAGCACTCTGACTATCACAAAATAGAAAAATATTCTTTTATTCATGGCCGAGTTTCTCCAGCACCATCTTCAACCATATTGCCTCTTTACTAGCTTATGCAGCTACTACATATTCTGCTTTTGTTGTTGAAGTAGCTACAACTGACTACAGTTTTGAAACCCAGCTTACAGCTCCGCCAGCAAGTGCAAACACATAGCCTGTGATGGATTTGCTATTATCACGATCACCTGCATAATTAGAATCAACATATCCACTACTAATAAAATCAGATCCCCCGTAACATAATGCAACATTTGAGGTTCCCTTGATGCATCTTAGAACCCTCTTTACATCATTCCAATGCTTTTTACCAGGATTCGCCATGTATCGATTAACCACTCCCACGGCTTGTGCAATGTCTAGTCTTATACAAATCGTCGCGAACATTAAGCTTCCCACTGCTGATACATACGGTACTCGAGACATCTCCATCCTCTCTTCTTCATTGCTAGGACTCATACTGGAGGATAACTTGTAATTAACAGGAAGTGGGGTAGAAATTTATTTACAATCTTGCATGTTAAAACGCCGCAATATTTTCTTTAAATAGTTCTTCTGAGAAATCCAAATCTTCCTATTAACTCTGTCTCGATAAATTTGTATCCCTAGAATCTTTTTTGCAGATCCTAAATCCTTCATTTTAAATTCCCTAGCCAACTGAGCCTTTAATTCTTTAATACGATCTTTGTTGGGGCTTGCAACCAACATGTCGTCAACGTACAACAATAAGATAACAAAGTTATTTTTACCAAACCTCTTGAAATATGCACAAGGGTCTGAATTAAGTCTGTTGCATCCAAGGCTCATGATAAATGAATCAAATCTCTTATACCAACACCTTGACGCTTGCTTTAGACCATACATAGATTTGTTCAATCTGCAAACCAAGTTCTCTCTTCTTTTTTCTTCAAAACCTTCTGGTTGGAGTTTGTAAATTTCTTTTTTAAGATCTCCATGAAGAAATATTGTTTTCACATCTAGCTGTTCTAGATGTAAATCAAATATAGCGCTCATAATCAGGACTATTCGGACTGTTGTAAGTCGAACTACAGGAGAAAATATTTCATTAAAGCCAATACCTTCTTTCTGAACATATTCTTTTATCACCAATCTAGCACGATATCGCTCCACTTGATCATCACCATTTCGATTGATTTTATAAACCCTTTTATTTTCAATGGCCTTCATTCTATGTGGTAGTGACACAAGTACCAAAGTCTTGTTCTTATGGAGGGCTTCAATTCCTTCCTGCATTGTTGTCATCCACAAAGATACATCTGTGTCATTTATAGCTTTATGAAAAGTTGATGGTTCTCCATCCTCTGTTAGAAGACAGTATGCATCATTACTCTTCGTAATATACTCCGAGTGTCAAGTCGGTGGTCTTCTCTCACGAGTTAACCTTCAAAAAAACTTCTGGAGCCTCGGACTCGACCGGTTCTCGTACATCATGCTTCAGTGTTGCTTCAGAAGAATTCAGATTATCTTCTACCTGAATAGCTACAGTCTCTGAGTCCTTCCTTGAACTGTTTTTTTTCTCTTCACTTTGCAGTTGGTTTTCTACAAAGGTAACATCTTTGCTGATGATAACCTTGTGGGCAATGAGATCTCACAAACGATACCCCTTTACTCCATCAGCATACCCTAAAAATATGTATTTTCTGAATTTTAAATCCAGCTTTGTAATTTCTTGGGCATTGTAAATTATATACACTGGACTTCTAAATATATGGAGGTTGGAATAATCAGCTGGCTTGTCAATCCACATCTCCATCGATGTCTTCAATTGTATTGCAGTTGATGGAGATCGATTCACCACATAACATGTGATTTTTAATGCTTCCGTCCAAAAGAGTTTATCCAGATTTGCAGTTGCCACCATAGCTCTTGTTCTTTTCAACAGAGTTCTGTTCATCCGCTCTGCCACTCCATGTTGTTGAGGAGTATAAGCAGTGCTGAATTGTCTTTTGATGCCTTCTTGCTTGCAGAATGCTAGGAATTCACCGTCTGTGTATTCACCTCCATTATCTGACCTCAAGCACTTGATCTTCTTTTCAGATTCAAGCTCGACTCGCGCTTTGTAGGCTTTAAAGATTGAGAACACATCCGCCTTCTTCTTGATAGGATATCCTAACATCTCGTAGAGTAATCATCAATAAAGGAGGCAAAGTACTTTACTCCCCCCATGGATGTAACGGGTGCTTGTTATACATCAGAATGAACTAGTTCCAAAATAGCCTGCTTCTAGAACTCGATGTATTGAACTTCAGCTGATGCTGCTTACTTGTAACATAATGCTCACAGAATGGAAGAGCAATTGAATTAAGTCCAAAAAGCAGCTTTTGATCAGAGAGAATCTTCAAATCTCGTTCTGATATGTGGCCTTATTTACGATGTCACATCATGGTTTGTTCTTTTCCATGGCTAGTTGATACCACACATGAATCAGCTTCCTGTAGGATTTTTTCTTGAGTATGTATAGATTTACAGATATCTTTTCTCCTTTTTTCACAACAAGGGCCCCTCTAACAATCTTCATGATCCCATTTTCTATATGGGTCTTGCATCCGAGCTTATTCAATTGTCCTAAAGATAATAAATTCTTCTTCAAACTCTTCACATGTCGCACATCTTGAATGGTGCGTATCATACCATCAAATATTTTAATTTTAATAGTGCAAGTACTAGAAATCTTAAAGGCATGATCATTACTCATGAATATAAATCCTCCTGAGATAGGTTCATATTTGTGAAACTGATCCCCGAACTGTCATGTACCAGGACGCTGCTGAATCTAGAAGCTAGACATCAGCAAATCTCTTTCTGCCTTCATCAATAGTGGTTACTCCACTTTATAAAATTTTATCATCATCTGATGTGCTGACAACATATCCTTGAGATGTTGATGGCTCTGAAAACTTTTTATCACCACTCTTCTTTTTGTACCAACATTCCGATTTCACGCACCCCTTTTTACTACAGTTGTAGTATTTGATATTTTTCTTACTTTTTAATTTTGATTTACACTCCCACTGGAGCCACGTTCCGTTGATCTTCCTCTCGTCATCGATAAGGACTCCGCTTGTTGTGGACTTGTCTGTCTGTCTTCCTTGTTCTTGCGCCTGTTTTCTTCCTCTATAACAATATCTGCAATATTGTTGAAGACTAGACTGTCTGTGAGGACGTTATTTATTAGGTTGATTAATATATTTTATTATATTTTACACCCTCATTATCTAATTATTGTAATGAATAAATCTGCTAATACTAACATTTTAGCTTAGTTTACACATAAATGAATAAAATACAAATAGATATTATTTAATGCAAAAAAAACCCTTAAATTCTCTATTCTCCATTTATTTCAGAATTGTGGAAGTTCAAGAAGCCCATGAAGACCAAAGAAGCCCAAAGATCCAAGCCTAAATAGCAAAATTCAGCAAAACGCGCAAACGAGAGAGCCTTGGCCATCGATGCCCGCATCGATATAGGCATCGATCCCTGAATCGATACCTAGTACTATCTGCTGCAATCTGATCTTGTGTATGGGTTGTTTTTGTATTTTAGTATGATATGGGTTGTTTTGTATTTTAGTGAAGTATGGATGGAGGTATGGGTGTAGTATGAGTTTATATTGTATTTTTTATTATTAGGGTTGGACATTTTTGTGTATAAATAGAGGAGAGTATAAGAGTTTGAGGGAGTGAAAGTTTTGTATGAGGAGTTGGATCTTGATTGAGAAAACCCTCAAACTTGTAAATTGTAATTCTCTTTACATTTAATACAAAATTTCTTCACCTCTTTACAAATATTTTTTTCTTCCCTAATTGTTGATGGAAATAATTGTGGAGAAATGAATTTATGTTCAAGGAGAGGAGAACCCCCTTGAATGTAAGTTTCTAATTTATTTTTCTTTATTTTTCATTTTCTTTTCCTTTTCCTTTCCTAGGTTAGATTTACTTTGTTACATCCTTATTCATGTTTTTTTTTCTTTCTTTATTTTTCCTTTCTTTTTTTTTCTTTTTTTGTTAGCATAGATTTTTCCTTTCGTGTAATTAATTAATTTCCATAGTATAGATTTTTCTTTTATTTGTTCTTCTTTTATTAATTTTATGTTTTTAGTTCATGAAACTTGTCTAAGTTCTTGAATTATTCTCTTGTACTTAAAATGATCATGAGTAGGATAATCAACTAGAGAACTAATTGGTAGAAGAAGAATTTGATAATATATGTTTATCTTAAGTGGTTTGATAAGTTATGCTTATAAATTCTAGAATTACTATTTAGTTGTTGTTCTCTTCATGAATATTAATTTTGCTTAGATGATAATTTGATAGGTTATACTTTTATTAAATGGTTTGATAGTCTATGCTTAATAAATTTAAAGTAAAATGTGATATAAAGAGAATGATTCATAATTTGTAATTGAAATTAGATAGTTGATGTAATTCTAAATTTCCTTTTATCATTTATTGAATCATCCATCTTACTCTCTTGAATTTTCTTACCATTTATCTTTCTTTGATTCTTTTTCATTGTTTTGCACATAATACATTCTTCAACAACTCTCTAAAACAAACCAGCACATTCATTTCAATTTATTTGTTTTCCTAATTGTCAAGCACACAACTTAAGAACCGACTCTAATTATTTCTTACAAATACCTTCCTCGTGGAATCAATAACTTTTTATACTATGACTTGATTGGTTGTGCACTTGTAACTTTTGGACATCATTTAGACCCTATCGTAGGTTGATGATAAGTTGATTGTACGAGTCACATAGACTCTAAAGTAGAAGTTTTACACGTTCATTCACACCGCTTGTATGCCCCAACGTTGTGAGTTGGGAGAACAGTGTATTTAGGGTGTTGATGTGGTCGGTCATCGATGTAGATTCCTCCATCCTTCAATTGTAAAATCTTCTTTTTAAGAAGATATTATTATGCAGGGATTTGACCTCATATAGCTTTGTTAGAGTACTTCATATCTCCTTTGTTGTCTTCTGTTAGAACTCATGTAGTTGAACCTACTTCCCTAATCTTATTTTGATGATTCACAAACAATTTAAAACTGTGAGTTTCCAGTATTTTTGTGTTTTGTTCAATATATTCATGTTAAAAGAATCAAGAGCTAAATGGAAGTGAAGCCAATACACATCAAGTCAAAGATTCAAGAACAAGCTTCATATGCATTCACTTGGGTATATTAGTAGGATTTATATATTATGTACAAATACTTTAAGCTCAATAATATACACATACACATTCTCTAGTTTTGTCACAATTTGGGTATTTTTTAAGACAATATTGTGTTATTGACTTATTGACAAAAGCATCCTTGCATACATTTTATATTAAGTCTATAAAGCAATTCAAAAAGGTTTTATAACTTAGTTTAAGTCAAATGATAAAAACAAGTGTTTAAACAAACACGTATTTATAAGCTTTAGCAAAACGATGAGTTTTCGCAAATGGGAAATACAATTTAAAAAATTTCTTTTGTAACATGTTTATAAACATTTCCCCAAGTTTTAAATTTTTTTAGAATTTATTTGATATTTTTAATGGGGTTTCAAAATCAAATTTTTGGAATTAAAAATTCTAAAAATCCTGTATCTATTTTCGATCGACCGAACATGCCTTGCCGGTCGACTGACCAGAGTCATGTTTTTCCAATTGTTTTTCTCAGGCTCCTTCAGTCGACCGACATGTTTGTCTCGGTCGACCGATGGACACACTTCGGTTGACCGACCAGTGTCAACCAGTCGACCGAACTGGTGACCATTGGAATAACGGCTAGTTTTCCAATTTTTGTTGTTTTGCAATATTTTCTTGGTTTTTAGGCTTTGGCTTGTGATCCTATATATACCCCTTACCCAAAAACCTCTAAACTAACTAAGAAAAATAAAAATCAAGTTTGGGCAAGTTTGTTTAGTGTTTTCAAGTGTTTTTACAAGTGTTTATGTGAAGAAGTTTTCACAAGAGGAGAAGATCGATTCTTTCGTGTTTGAGCTTCAATTTCATCTCTCTCTCACTCTTGTTTCTTAGAGAAGTTTTTCTATAAACTCAATCTCTAGCTTTATATATTTATGTGTTAATTATCTATTTTATTAAGCTAGTTGTTGTATTAAGTTTAGTTTAATTATTGCTCTTTGATCACACACATCCCAATTGAGCCTTTAGTATTTTATACAATATATTATTGGGTTGTGGTGAGTGACACATTGAGTATGAGCTTAATTGAGTTCTCATCTAGTTTAGAGAATAAACACTTTGTTATTGTTCTTATTTGTGAGTTCACATTGTAATACACAAGAACACTGAGAGAAGTGGTTGGGAGAGACGGGGTCGATTCTAAGAAGAGTGACGTCAGTAGTAAAGCCTAGGAAGAGGTTGTAAATCTGAGCACTTGAGGAAGTCGGCGCGGGCTATGCCAACACTTAGAGGGTGTGTTGTGTGATTGCAAGTGTGAGTGTTATAAACGTTTATCGATGAGCGTTGAAAATCGATTGTGTAGCTTTTATTGTGATAGTGGAGATCTCCTCGAGGTGAGGAGTGGAGACGTGGGTCAAGTGGTTAGACCAAACTCCGTGATCATATCATTGTGTCTGCGATTGCCTTGGTGTATTTTTCTTGTGCTCATTGTTTATCATATTGTTGCATGTTTATATCGCCCTTTGTTTAACTATTTATCCTTGCATATATAACTTGACATATCATATTGCTATGATATTTGTTAATAAGTTTTAAATTGGCATTAAATTGGATTAGATTAGCATATTACCATATTCACCCTCCTTAGGGTAATTTTATTTGGTATTAGAGCTTGGTGCTTTTGATTTGTTGTTCAACCGCATTGAGTCAAAGATCCAAGTTTTCATATCTTGTTAATCTAGTTTTGAGAATATATTACTTGCATTATATATTATGAATATGCACGGTGCACCTAGCTTAGGTTATGCCATTAATATCGCTCCTAGAATTGATAATTTCCCCTATGCACAATGGTGTGTTAGATTTAAACTTTTTGTTAGATCTAGATATTTCGATTTGTGGGAAATAATTCAATGTGCTTATATTGTGCCCACATTGGAAAAATCCAAGTGGAGCGAAAATAACAAAATAATGTTTACAATGAATAAGCTTTTGTTAGAATTTTTGCTTAATGCTTTCGATTCATCTATTTCTAACAAGCTTGATCATTTTGATAGTACTTACAATTTATGGAAATTCATAGAAGCACATCAAGGAAACTTAGAGGAGACCGACGTGCTTTGGCGAATTCCATTTCAAGTTCAATTGGAGCCTCATCGTGCGTAGGGCCACTAGGCAATAGCCCTAGTGAGATATGCGAGTCTGATTCCGAAAGTGATTTAACTATTGATGAACTCACTTGCGCATATGAGAAATTGATGCATGCCTATAAGAAGCTACAACATAATTTATTGATTTGAAAAGTAAGCATGTAAATTTAAAATCCGATCATGAGACTCTAGCATCTAAGTTTGATATCATTCCTAATGAAAATGTTAATCTTAAAGAAAGAAATAAAAATTTAAGAACTAATATTGCTAGTTTATCTCATGAGAAAAACAATGCCATATTAGAGGTAGAAAATGTAAGAAATGAATTTAACTCTTTTAAGAGTAATCATATATGCTCTACTTCTAATAACAATGCATTTGTGCAATATGATGAGTTGAATCATGTTAAGGATTGCATATCGTCTTTAGATTCAACCCTTAAAATATGTATTGTAAATAACAATAAGTTTATAGACTTGTGTGCAAAGTCTCGTATAATTTCTTCCAAGAAACTCACACACTATGCACACATATATAACAAAATTTATAAGCGTTCTATTTGCGGCCGTAAAGGCCATCTTGCTTGCCAAATTTTGTTATAATGCACAAAAAACACTCAAAATCCAATAATATTGACTCTTGTGCATCCCATCAAGCTTCATCACATCATACACATGCACACACTTACAAAGCTCATCATAAACATGCACATGTGTACAAATGTGATTATTGTGGTCTTTTTGATCATTTGACCAAATTTTATTTTGATTTAAAAAGAGTTTCACATTTGCAAAATGATTTTAAAAGACCATCTATGTTTGCAAATATTTCTCGTCCACAAGTTAATGGTCAAAAAAATGTGTCTCTTTTATTACACATATTGCAATTGGAAGGGTCATTTGCACAATTATTGTTATGACTGTGTTCGTGCACAAAATGCGCCTAAATGTGATCATAACCCAATGATATTGAGCTTAAACGATAGGGGTCATGTCCCTAAGTCTTTCGGCACCAAAACTATTTGGGTGCCAAAACAAAATTAATCTTGTTTATTTTGTGAATTTTTTATTTGATTGATTTTTTCTTGTTTTAAATGATGATTTGAGTTTAAATTGGCTTTTATTGAATAATTTATAAATATATTTTATAAATTACAAATTTTTTGTTATTTGGAAAGTTTTGATTGATTTATTAATTATGAAACAATATAACAGAGAAAATTTTGTGTTTTACAAGGCATTTGGTGGTATATTAGCTCTAAGTCATTGTCAATTGACCGACCCACCAAAATCGGTCGACCGACATATGGGGCCCAGTCAACTGACCACTTAGGTTCGGTCGACCGAGAAGTATATGTTCCTGAGCTTCTAAGTTCTCTGTTTATTGGATTTTTTTTTTGTTCTCAGACCCAACCCGTTTAGACCCATTTTCTCTTGTCCATTGATGGCCTATGACAAATCAATCCTAGCCCTTCATTTCTCCTCATATATTTATCTTCTAAAAAACCTATAACCCACTCACTTCAAATTCCTTTGCCGATCTCTCAAACCCTAAGTTACATTCTTCTCTCGTTCGGTCAACCGCGACGATCTTTCCAGTCGACCCCAAGCCGTTGTTGAGGAAGATTCCTGCTACCGAGCTCCTCCGTTGCTCTGTATTGTTCTCCCTCTGTCACGCCCCGCTTCCCAATATACCAGAGAATCAGAACGTGAACAAGCTCGTGACGTATTAGGTTGAGTAGAAATAAATAATAAAACTATTTCTACTCAATCTAATACGCTAAGCGTTAAAATATAACATACAAAGTCACAGGTCCCCAATCACACATAGCAAGAATATAAATGAACAACTTAGAATGGAAAAGAGACATATCACAATAGAATATCATCCGAGACACAGAGTTTGGGTCAAACACGCCCTTATTACAAAATAATCCAAGTAAAAATATAGAACTACATAGTTCAACAGAAATAATTGACAGTACTGTAAATAACTAAATCTTTCAAAAGACTAAAAGAGAAAGTGCTACATAAGCAACTAGGGTCCATCAACAACTAAAGAAAAGAAAAGGCTAAGCTCCAGTTTGTCGTTCTGCTCTATCTAGAAGACAATCCGGCTGTAAATCCTTGACTCATGTATGATTCCGAACTGAGGTTGCCCGTCTCCTAAATCTGACGTACACCAGAGAAAACAGGTGTATGTCAGCGTGAATGGCACATGGGAAGATCCCACAAGGGAAAAGAAATGGTCGAACGACCAAAAACAAACAATAGTAATAAAGAAATAGATGCATGCAGCTGGAATACTAATAATTCAAAGAAATTCACTACTAAAATATAATAATCAGAGAATCCAAAAATCAACCAAATATCAAGATCACGCAGCTAGCCAATAGGATAATCTTCCAAGTATCAAAGTCATACAACTAGATGGAATTAATACTTAGAAATCTACAACTCGAGACGTAGTACGTCGAGCAAAATAATCCAAACAAGGAAACCCTCATGTATATATCTTATATCTCAAATTATAGATAATTAATTATTGAGTATCCAAAAGAAAAACCCACGTCCTAAATTACTATTTTGGATGAAATAAATCGACAGAAATTATCATAATGAACAAAAGGGATTTTAAAGAACAACCAAAGCATGAAATTTCTCACCCTATAATAATAAAAAACAGATGAATCGTACCGGAACATAGCAAAACTTCCTCTTCGATGGGTCCTCGGGTGTGGCAGGAACTCCATCGTTTTTTGATGGAGAAATCGGAGTCCATTTGTAGAGCTGCCGTAGACCTGAATCAAAAGATCTTACCGTCGTAGCGCTCGTCTTGCTCCGCGAGCTTGGCGATGTAGACGAACCCCTCTCTCGACGCCATTAGAGATCAGATTTGAGCGGATCTGCGCAGATCTGAGCGGATCTGGCGACGGCGATGTCGTGGCGGAGAGAGAGGTCGATTCGATACCGTTTTGAGAGGCTTCGTTTTGGGGAGGAAGAAGGGTCTTGGAGTTGGGGGGAGGGGGGGAGAGATCTAGTTTGGGGAGGAAGAAGGTTTTTGAGAAAAGGGGGAGAGAGATCTGGTTTTGGGGGGAGGAGAACGGAGCTGGAAGCAACCTATTTTACCAAAAAAAAATTTGGGCCCCCAATTTTCGGGGGCCTTGTGCGGTCTCACCCTTCGCACACCCTCAGAGCCGGCCCTAGATACTTCCCGGGTATCTGCTATTTAAAACCTTGTTTGTCAACAAGCAAAGTGGTTTCTGAAACTAGAAATGGGATAAATATTAAAGAGTAGAGTTGGACTGTAGAATGATGGATCAAGCGAAATTTGTGCATGAGTATAGAAAACATATATAACATATGATTGGTAATTTTACTAGAGATCTCAAAGAAATTGTTCATTTCTTTCATGCACCAATGAAGAATAAAACCATGCATAGAAACTAATACGGCCAGTTAAGAGGCAATGAACCTTATTAAGTATGTGGAACTCAATTTCTTACTTCTTTTAAATGATATACTACTCAACGTACTGTGATATCTGCATCAGCATCAAGAAAGGATTTAAGGATTATGATAAGTTGTATCAGAAAAGGATCTAGGAAATATGATAAACGACTAGTGATAGAAACTATCATGCTTAAATAATAATGTAATTTGTTTGGTTTGTTTGCAGTCATGGACTAATGTGCGAGTTACATCTCCCCAGCTTTCCCGGGAAGCTACGTACAAGCTTTCTCTTAAGGACTCAACCCTTAAATGGACCTCCTCAAGGAAAGTTTGCTTGTAGTTTGTATTTTTTTTTTCTTCTGGTTTTGTGTTATGTTCCTTTTGTTTCTCGGCCAAGATAGCATGCATATGCTTGTGTTTCTGTAGGAGCACAAAACGCAGTAACAAATCAATTTGATGTGAGCTTGGTGTTTATGATGCAGGATTATATAGGAGTTGCATGACATTTATAGTTTTGAGTTATTAGTTGAAGTTTAGGTTCAAATATTTCCTTGTGTTAGCTACTAAAGGTGTTTTTCACTTCTGGTATTTCGTCGCGTTATTTTTTCAATGTTGTCCCATCGGCTGGCTTGGAAAGAATTCTTTAAGAATATCGGAGATGGTTCCTGAGAGTTCTAAAGTACATATAGATTATTGAAGCATTACTGAAACATGTTATCTATATTGTCTTTACATAAATGGACAGATTCATGTTCATATTTGATTGGATTGAATTATGGATCTACAATTTCTTCCAATAGGTTCAAGTCTCGAAATTTAGGTACTAGTCTATATTAAAAAAACTTGGTCAGCATATCTTATAAATTTCTTGTTTCTTTTTGTGCAGAAACTCTGCCTCATATTATGGAACAATTTAGACCCCTTGATTCTACATATATTATGAAACCTATCCCATGCCATTCATTAATCTGTCCGGCACACGTGCACATGTGTATTTATGTATAATTGACTATCTAAATCCTTGACTACCTATGTACTTCACATGCATATATCATGATGGTTAAGTGTTAACTAATGAGTTTGACTCCCTATATCATATGTATGGAAAAATCCAAGCGAGGCCTTCTGCTCGTAATTATGCTTCTATGTAAGAAGATTTCAACCATTCTTTTTAATCCTGCATATATAATGATATCATATGTACCATAAGAAGATGTTAACTAACCAATTTTTGACTTTTTCAGTATATGAACTTCATCAGAAGAGGCTTTAACACTAGCAAAAGATGTTTACTTTGATGAATTGAATAACCGTCAACAATCCTATAAATAGGTCAACATTTTCCTAACGTTTGGACTTTGTCTCTCACCCAAGGCCAAACCCCAACATTTGTGAAGAAACTTACTTATTTGTATTCCCTTAGGCCCCGTTTGGCAAAGGGTTAATGAAGAGGGGTTAAAGAGAAGGATTAATGTACTTAGCCTATTTGATAATCCGAAGGACTAAATTATTAACTCGTTAAATAAGTTTTATTTTAGCTCTTATGATCAGTTTTAGTGTTTGGGAATAACAATGATTTTGACTATTTTCTTTATAATTAGAAGGGTTAACTCTTATTCCATCTAAATAGGAGTATTAGTAAACCCCTCATTTTGAGGGGTTAACTCATTTTAACTCCTCTAACCTTCTATATTTTTTATGTTTGGCAAATTATGGAGGGTTAACTCACTTTAACCCTTATATAGATTTGTTGTGTTTGGCAGGTTAAGAAGGGGTTAAGTCTCCTTAACCCCTCACTTAACCCTTTGCCAAACGGTACCTTAGTTTTCAAATGTTAGTCTCTTTACTCTTTGGGCCCCCGGCCCGCCACCACCACCACCACCCAAATCTCCCTCTCTGTGATAATCATTTATATGTTTGAATTTTTTTTTAAAACATATTCTTTCTGCCTTTTTCTTCCTTTCTGTTTCCTCGAGGATGAAATCTATTTCCAAATAAAATCATCTTATATCTTACCTACATGCTTTGCAACTTTAGGAGAATTCATGATTACTCCTAGGTTTATCTAGCCGTCAATTGGCCGGCTAGGCTTTACGAATTATGCTGTGGCCTGCTCTTGCTTATATTTGCCATTGCTACGAATTGGCATTATCCCGTAAACACAGCTGTCAGGCTTGCAGCCCATGAAAAGTTGGCTAATTTTTTATGGGGTCCTAGCCTACTTAAAATTATTGGTGTCCATGAGACTTGGAAAATCTTAGATGATACATGGTGATGGTTATCTTCTAATTTACTTGACTTCCATCACAATTTGTTAGATGATTGACTTCATTTCTGCTCCACCTTTTGTGTTGTTAGTCTAAGGTGTAGACCCAAAGTCCGGACGAAGACTGGAATCAAAAAGACAGAAAAACAAGCAGACAGATCCACGGTCGACCGAGTCGGTCGACCGCGAACGTGCATAGGAAGCTGGGAGAGCCTGGATCAGGTCGCGGTCGACCGGGGCGATCGACCGCCAAAACCCTGTAGGAAAACTGGTCTCGGGTTTTGATTGCGGTCGACCACGACGGTCGACCGCCAAACTCTCTGGAATCTGAGCGGTCGACCGCGACGCAGTCAAACAGAATCCTGTTCTGTTTAGGAATCTGTTTCACCCATGATTCTATATATACCCCAAACGATTTTAGGGTTTGTACTACATCAAAAAAAGAGCTTTTTGACTGCAAAGAAAGAGAGAATCTCAGAGAGATTAATCCCTTGTTTGAGGCTTGTATTTTCTTCTTCAATTAATAAAAAGATTGTGTGGTGTGGCTCCCGAGGACGTAGGCACGTTGCCGAACCTCGTTAAATCTGTGTGTTCATCTCCTTTACTATTTTGCAAAGTTAGATCTTTATTTGTGGTATTATTCCTACTTTCCTACTTTCAACACAAGGTCCGGAAGGGCAAGGGTTCGATTGATTGTTTCGAATCCCCAACAACTGGTATCAGAGCTTCGTTCAGCAATTTGTGTGAAAGCCATGGCAGAGGAAAACAAATCAAAGATTGAGAAGTTCGATGGATCGGATTTCGCCTACTGGAAGTCACAGATGGAGGACTATCTGTACCAAAAGGATTTGTATCGCCCGTTGATGGGCAAGGAAAAGGGAAAGAAGAAAGAGGAGTCAGATGATGATTGGGAGATACTGGATAGGAAGGCTCTAGGGCAAATCCGGTTATCGCTTGTCAAACCAGTAGCCCACAATATTCTGAAGGAGAAGACGACAGTGAGGCTTATGGAAGCGCTCGCGAAGATGTATGAGCAACCGTTGGCAGCAAACAAGGTGCATCTAGTCAAAACTCTTTTCAACCTCAAGATGGCAGAAGGACGGTCCTTCACGATACACCTCAGCGAGTTCAACATAATTGTTGATCAACTTATCTCCGTGGACATCACGTTCGATGACGAAGTGCAGGCCCTTTTACTACTATCGCAGTTGCCGGATAGTTGGGCAGGTTGTGTGACGGCAATCAGCAATTCGGCGGGGAAAGAGAAGTTGAAGCTGAATGAGGTTGTTAGCATGATTCTATCCGAGGAGGTTAGAAGGAAATCGTCCGAATCAGAAGGTTCAGGTTCAGCCCTAAATTTCGAGCAGAGAGGCAGAAGCCAGAAGAAAGGTTTTGAATTTGTCACAAAACCTGATGAAGGCGTTGCTTATGAATTACGGACCGTTGTCATGAATGATCCGCCTCGGCACGCCGTGTCGGTATATGACGTGATGCTTGATGAAGTTGATGACGTTGTTCGTCTTCACTTCTTTAAGCGGAATGGCTTCAGCCCACTTTGAAAAGTAGTCGGTGATAGCGAGAATAAATCGATCACCTTTGACTGAAGGAGGAAAGATAGGACCGACAATATCCATACCCCATGTCTCGAATGGCCAAGACGTGGTTGATGTGTGCAATCGCTCCGGAGGTTGGTGCATATAATTTGCATGCACTTGACAAGCATGACATTCTCGGGCGTACTCGATCGCGTCACGAACCATTATTGGCCAGAAATATCCCATTCTTCTGATTCGATCATACAGCTTGGGACCAGGCTGATGCGCACCGCATTCTCCTTCATGTGCTTCCTTAAGAACTTCTTTTGCTTCTTCGTTTGAAAGGCATCGGAGAAGCAAATCATCATACCCCCGGCGATATAGCGTATGGGTCTAGGTATTATAAAAGAACCGCAGAGCTCTTCGGCGAATAGATTCTTTTTCTTTTGCGTCCTCTGGTAAAATACCGTATTGGACGTAATCGATGATGGGAAAACGCCAATCTCGGGACTCGGACCCGATTTGGGTTGAGTTCACCTCTTTGGCGTTTACGTTTCTATCTTCCTCCTCTTCGATATCCATATCGTATATGGGTACGCAGAGTTGGTGTGATCTTACTGTGACTAGCAGTTCAGTTTCGGGCGGTTGCGCAAGTGATACTGCTAGTGCTGCCAGTGCATCCGCATAAGCGTTCTGGAGACGTGGGATGTATTCGATGTAGAATTCTTCAAAAGAATCTGCCATTCTGACGGCCTCCTGGTGGTACGGAATCAGATCTGGGTTCCTGACTTCATACTCTCCACGAACTTGGTTGACTATCAATTGAGAGTCCCCAAAAGCTTCGAGATACTCGACCCCCAGCTCTTTGGCGAAACTGAGTCCAATGATAAGCGCGTTGTACTCGGCTACGTTATTGGAACATGGATTCGTCATTGAATAAGCTCGGGGCATCACGTGCTTCCCTGGGGAAACTAAGACCACTCCAACTCCGGAGGTGACTTTAGGACATCCAGGGGTTACTGCCTTATTAACTGCTCTCGAAGCACCATCGAAGTATAACTGCCATACTTGTTGGTGTGATGTGGTATTAACCTTGTGAGTTTCATCTGGTAAATCATCATATACATCAACTGTGTCTGTTGTCGGACTTGCCGCCAAAAGATCACAAATCACTTGTCCTTTGACTGACTTCTGCTGTTTGAAGTGCAAATCATACTGGGACAAGAGGAGGGCCCACTTTGCCAACCGCCAATTCATCGAACCTGGTTGAGTCATGAATACCCGTACCGGATTAACATTAGCGATGACGTAAATCGTCTGGCCAACTAAGTAATGTCGCATCTTCTGTACTGCAAACACCAATGCGAGACATTCTTTCTCGATCATCGGGTATCGAGACTCGGCGCCTATCAAGGTCCGACTTAGATAATAGACTGCCTGTTCGTGACCATTATCATCGTCTTGTGCTAATAAAGCACTTATCGAATGGTTCATCGCCTTGATGTAAATCAAGAACGGTTTACCTGATTTTGGTGCAATAAGAACAGGGGGATTCATCAGATATGCCTTGATGTCTTCGAATGCTTTTTGGCAGGCGTCGTCCCAAATAAAAGACACGCCCTTCTTGTTTAGCTTAGAAAATGGTTGGCATTTCCCAGATAGATTTGAGATGAACCTCCGGATGTAAGCTAAACGCCCTTGCAATCCTCTAAGCTCTCTTAGATTCCTCGGGGGTTGCAATTCATTTATCGCTTTTACCTTGTCTGGGTCAATGTGTATACCCTTAGTGGTGACGACGAATCCAAGGAATTTTCCACTGGACATTCCGAGGAAGGATTTTGTGGGATTCATCTTTAATTGATGACTCCGCATGAGATCAAACATCGTTCTCAAGTCTTTGACGTGATCTATTTTGTTGCGGCTCTTTACTACCAAATCATCAACATAGCATTCCACCGTTTTCCTGAGATGTTTCTGGAAAATCTTAGTCATTGCTCGTTGGTATGTAGCACCTGCATTCTTCAGACCGAAAGGCATCACCGTATAGCCGAAGATACCGAGGGGCGTTCTGAATGCTGTATGTTTCTCATCGTCTGGGTGCATCTTGATTTGATTATACCCCGAAAAGCCGTCCATGAAGGACATTCTTTCGAATCCACATGTATTGTCAATAATGACATCCGTGATCGGGAGAGGAAAATCGTCTTTTGGACATGCTTCGTTCAGATTCCTGAAGTCGATGCAAATCCTGATCTTGCCATTTTTCTTCATGACAGGAACGATGTTGGCTAACCAGTCTGGATGTTGTTCCTCTCGGATGAATCCTGAGTCGATCAACTTCTTAACCTCAGCCTCGATGGCTTCCATGATCTACGGACGAAACCGTCTTTGCTGTTGCTTGACAGGTTTGGCATCCGGCTTGATGTCGAGGCGGTGCATTGCCACATTGGGGTCAAGCCCTGGCATGTCTTCATAGTTCCAGGCGAAGACATCAATGTACTCTCTGATCAAGGCAATTAACTCTTCCTTCTCATCTGAGGGGAGACTACCACTGATGAATATGGGCTTTGGATTGGCTTCATCGCCCATATTAATTTGGACTACTTCGTCTTCGGTAAGTGGCTCTCTTTGTTCGAACCTATCACCATATTGCATGTTCAGGTGATGAACCCATGGGTCCTCCCACGTTTGCATTTGATCGTCGTCCTCCATCGTAGATGGATCGGCTGTAGTCATGTTCGACATTAAGGTCTTGAACATTTCTCCCAAACTTGTGTCTGAATCCTCAGCTGAAGAATCTGGCAAATATCCATCTTTGGCTTTGTTGGCGATTTGATCTATGATTTGCCAACCACATTCGTCGTCTGATGAGACATAGCCTAGGCCTCTCTTGTGATGGTAATAATTATCCGGTTTCCCTTTTGGGACATATGTCGCTTTGACTGGGACACGGGAACCTCGATCGAAGTATAAACCTTCTCCGAGTGTAAAGTCGTACCCTTGTTTTTCCATGAGCGTACGCGCTTCCGGACTATACTTAGATAAGTGCAGACCAGATTTGTCGTCGTCTTCATCTTCTCTTAGGAAATGATCTGGCAACGGAAGACTCTCTCCTTTACCGTAGATCACTTCTTTTTGTCCTCCTGTTTTGGCAGGAATAATCCGAGTTGTTCCGAAGGAATGTTGGGGACGCTTCTTCGTTACATAAGAAGATCGGAGCGGCATACATAACTCGGGATTATCGTATAATCTCTTTATCGCATCATCAAGAGACAAGGAATACTCTAAATCACGATTTATTTCAATATCGGTAAGTTACCAGTTACAACCGCCATCTGACGACTGTTCGTCGTCGAGATTGATTACAAAGGGTACAATGTCATTTAGAACAAAACCACCATTGTAATCGAATCCGGCCTCGGAATCAGCTTCTTCTCCGCTGTCCGTGCCCTGGATCGATGGTTCCGTATCGGATTCATTACCATAAAGGAGAGAATCTGTAAAGTAATTCTCATACCCTTTAAATGGTTGCTTATCCGCGACCACCGTCCTAACCCTTCCATCAGTGTCGACATATTTCAGACACTGATGTAAGGTGGAGGGAACTATAACATTACTATGGATCCAAGGCCGACCCAATAGTAAGTTATAGGATGTCTCAGCATCAATCACGTAGCAAGTGACCTCCGTTTTCAGATCGCCCATCTGGCACTTTATCCGGATTTTTCCCAAAGGTCTTGACCCGCTGGTGTTGAATCCATAAATGACTGTGCCCGTAGATGCCAACTTGCTGACTGGAATGCCAAGGCTGTGCATTAGGCGAAGTGGCATAATACTCACAGCGGAACCCGGATCCACTTGGATTCGGTTGACTTCGTTGGAGCCAATGTACCCGACGAAGTACAAGGGTCGATCATGATTTGAATTCTTCGTCTGCATGTCCTCTTTGGTGAAGGTGATGCAGGGAAGATTCTTAGCCGCCACATTACATTGTTGGGCTAACATTTCCAGTTCTTCGGGAGCTGGTTTGATCCTGGTGAGGAATGCCTCCGAATCGGCCAAGGCTTCTTGCAAGGCTTCTCTAGTTTTCTTGGATAATCGCAGCAACTCGTACAGCGTTATCCGCGCTGGAATATTGGCTAGCTGAGCCATGATGTCGAAGGTGTGCGGAGTCTTCGAACTCTCCGGTTTTTCCTTTCCAATTGGACGATTGAAACGAGACTGCTTCGGATTCTGAACCTCCTCGGGCCTCTTTTCTTTCTGTTTGTTAACCGGCTGTCGTCGGGCATCTTCAACCGGTTTAGGAACCGTAACCACCCCCAGCTCTGTGAGAGTCTTGGCTGGTCCTCGTTTTGTCACCCCCTGCTCAGCAAATTGATCGCCAGGGGATGGATATTTGAAGTGGTATTCATTTCCACTCCGGGTCGCAAAGACTTCCTACTCCTCGTCGGAAAGTGGGAAAGCGGGGATTCTTTCGTCATCTTCTCCTGGGATGGCAGAAACTCCGTAACAAGACTTGCCTTTCCCTTTGGACTTCTTCTTGGATGACGATCCGGCCCATTGTTCATCTTCAATCAGGTCGGGGTGTACCCAGAGAATTTCACCGTTTGGGGCTGTGTGAGGCACAAGTCCCTTTTGGCGCTGTCCGTGCGGGTCGTCATTCACCGTCTTCATCCCGACTTTGGTGACGCGCTTCGGCTCAAACCAAGCTGTAGGTACTGATCCAAAACTAATCGACACCGCGTTTGCTCCCACATTCTTGGCCGGTTTCGGAGTTATGACTCCTACATCGATCAACGCTTGGATCTTGTCCTTGAGGTGGTAGCAAGACTTCGTTGGGTGGTGGACCGCTCTGTGGTACGCGCAGTACTTCGGGTCCGTCACCTTAGTGGCTCCTTCATGATCCACGATCGCCGGCAACTGGATTTTGTTGTTCTCCAACAAGTACTTGAAGATGCCGGGGACTTCATCATCCTTGAAGGAGTAGATTTTGGGAAATCTCGGCTCCGAAGACTTTTGTTTCTGAGACCGTTGCTGCCAATGCGGCTGCGATTGTTGTGGCGCTCGTTGCTGCTGCTGTTGCTGAGGTTGCAATTGGAAAGTCTGGTTAGTATCAACAGCATTAACATGAGCTTTACCTTTCCCTTTCTGGTTGAAGTTCTGCTTCGGAGGATTTGTTGCCGGTTGGCCTCTCTCCACCTTCTTTCTCCTAAGGAAACGCTCAGCTTGTTCCCCTCGGACTTTCAAATCCTTCCAGGTCTTGGATGGTGCGGTGCCCATTGCTTCCAACACATCCAGCGAAAGGTTGTTGTGGCAGGTCTGGAGGATGAATTCCTCGGTGATCGGGTCCCGACAATTCATCGCCTTGTTGCGGAACCTCTTTACGAAGGTGTCGACTAGCTCCCCGTCTTTCTGCTTCTCATCGAGCAACGATCCGATAGAGATTTCGGTGTCGTCATCGAAGAAATTCACGAGAAACTTAGTCTCCATGTCATCCCAGCTGTTTATGCTTCTTGGCTTGAGGCGACGATACCAATCGAAGGCAGCTCCGCGAAGAGTGCCGACGAATGACCGCACCATCAGAGGCTCATTACCAGAGATGACTCCCAAGTGCGATTTGAAATAAATCAAATGCTGAGTAGGTGAACCCATCCCATTAAACGGCGTGAAGTTAATTAGACTAAACTTCGCCGGATATGGGATTGATTCCCACTCTCTTGGGTAGGGACAAGGAATGCCCGTCTTTTTCGTCTCTTGAGCAGAGATCAATGTGTTGATCTTGCTCTCGAGATTTTTAATTTTTAGGCTTTCACCTGTGTCTTCGCTAGTATTCTCGTTACCACCCCCTGGGTTGATGGGAGGGTTGTTGGTATTGCGAGCTTCATTTGTATCTTCATCTTCCAGGTTGTTCTGGTTAGGATGACTTGGTTCGCCTTGTTGGTTCCTTAATGCTTGGAGCTGTTGGTCATGCATCTCTCTCATGTTCTGCATAGCCATTTGCATTTCGAACCGAAAGGTCTCCTGTTGTTTGGCCATGGCATCTTCAAGCATCTTAGCCACTTGCTCCGCGTTTATCATAAACACCTCGCGGGGTTGTCCTTCACTGGACACTGTGTTATCAGACGCCACTGCTGAGCCAGCATCTGATTCTTCATCTCCCGAAGGTACTCTTGTTCGGATTCTACCATACGTCGCGCGAATGATAGCCCCGGATTGTAGACGAGTTACACGTCGGGATATTTCTAGAACCGCCTCGGGGTTATCCTGGGCCGCTGTTCCTGTGCTGGTCATATTTGCGGTGACCCTTGAATGCTCACCATCTTTGACCATCTTCCTCCTTCGTTGGAAACGCCTATGCCTTGGTTTTGGCGTTCCATTGCTGAGTCTTTCAAACACAGATACTCTCTCAGGGACCGCCTTGACGCAGTTGCACTCAGACAGTACCGCCCGAATGAGCTTCGAGCAAGGACATTGTGTTTCGAGCCTTCGAGGGCTCCTCTTTCTGGATTTATTCGTACCCCCGGCACGATAGTACAGCTCGTCCGTTTGAAGATCGGAGCAACTTATTGTGTGTTGGCACGATCTCTCAGGTATAACGTTGTCGTCATCAGATGACAACGTTTCCTTCTGAGGAATAATTGTCTTCTTCGGCCCATCCGGAGTCACACGCCTTGAAACGCGTCTTTGTGGGCGTGAATCTTCAGCGGGCTCTTGCACTTCGATGCGCAAAGTTGTGCGCTTGGGTGCCACAATTTTCTCCAAGTGTTGAGGGTTGCAGCGACCCCCAGCATGTTGCATTGTTTGGGACTTCTTCATTGACCCCAAGCGTTCTTGGACTGGAGCTTTACCTTGTTCCTTCGGAAGTGGGCCGAGGCGCTCCAAAACAGACTTTCTCTTCTGGGATGGTCCTGCGGGATCTCCCTGAGCAGTTGCAGAAATTACCGACTGTTTGGATTGATTTGTCGGGTATTGAATCTTCGGAGGCTGCGGTTGTCGCTCCTTGGTCTGAACCATTGCTTCAGACTTTGGCCTACAAACCTTGCGAGTTGGTGGCGGCTTTTTGACCACCTCCTTCTGTAGCTTCCGACGGGCTTCTTCAGCTTTGGCCCGTGCTTGCGCCGATAACGCGCGCCGTTTGCGGATGCGCTCCTCCAATGTCGAGCGATTCCGTTTGACACGGACCCACTCCATTGTCGATGGTTTGGAGGAACCACCCTTCATTTGCTGTTGAGGCTGTTTGCCTCGTTTATTCTTCAGATCCGCATGGTAGCGGACCCCGTCAACGGACTCCATGGCCTTGGCGAATTGCTTCGCGAGGCGTTGACGCTGCCTCTGGCGGGCTCTCTTGGAGAGAGTCACCACGCCTTCAATGGCGGATTTGACCTTCTTTGAGGTCGGTAGGGCCTCACTCAACGCAGCTTCGGCGTCGATTGGGGTGAGGTCGTCGTTGGTGGCTTCAACTTCATCACACCAACGGACTTTTCTCCTGGAGGAGAACTTCTAAAACTTCTTGGACTTGGGGGAGGAGGTAGATCCGGACGAGGACACGTACTCCTCGTACTTCTGCTGGTCGAATTCATACTCGACCTCCTCCACGACCGGGATCGAGATCCGCGGCTGCGACACTCCGATCTCGGCGGCGAGATCGGTGGCTCCCACTGTGGTCGCCAGATTGTTCGCAGGAAAAATCAGATTCTTCTTCATTGACGAACTCATTGCACTCAATGTTAACAACTTTTTGCGTTTACAAAGATCCGGTCTTTTTATAAGAGCCGGTTACAACGAAATTCAAAACAAATAAAGAAAAATTACAACTTTCCTTATTTAACGAACAGATCGCGAGCTCCTGTTTTGCGGTCACTCACTTTGTGGGTTGTTTGCCTGTGCCGGGGTTGATTACCGTGGACCACCGTGCAATCTCGATCCAAACAGATCTACGCGGTATAACGGGTATTATCCCACCAAGGAGATAATAGCCGGGAGGGATCGTTTCACCAAGGAAACGACCGCTCGAATCTCGGGATCTAAGAACCAAGCTTAGATCCGGAGTAGAACAACGTAGATCTGAGGATTAGCCTCTTCGAACTCCTGCCTTGTTTGTCACGGGTGCTCGCCAAGAACTGAATCCAAGGGTCCAAGTCTCCAAGCCTTCACAAATCCGAGTTGAGGTGACAATCCGGCAGAGTTTCGGCTCTTCAGAAGTTCAGAAAAAAGTCCTCCCAAATGAACAACCACCCCGCCTATTTATAGGCACTCAAAACTGTGCATGTGTGCACAAAAGAGAGAGGGGGGGAGTCGGGCCACCTCAGGGTGGCTCGGCTCATGCCGAGCCACCCCGGGTTGGCTCGGTTTAGGCCGAGTCCCCGGGTGTGTTCCGTTTTGTCGTTTTCTGGTGTTCGGTTGTTTTCCGTCTTTCGGTTCTTCGTTTGATTTGTCCGGACTTTGATTTGATAGCCCAAGTCTTTATTTGGTAGTATTCCCGCCTCGGTGTTTGAGTTCAAGTCCGTTTTGTTGTTGGACGGCTCGTTAACTTTCCGAACCGTTGGTTTGGTTCCACACGCGAACGTATTCCGTTGCTTGCGTGCCTCATCGCCTCGTCGCTCGAACGTCCGTTGATTTGTCGAATCATCGTGCCGAGCCATGTTAAGGGACCTATAGGCAATTTTATACGCCTACACAGATATCTTTCATCTCTTGACTATTTATTGTTGACAGATAGCGGTGTGCCGGAAAGGTATGAAGAGGCAATGCAAGTGAGTGAATCTCAGCAGTGGGAGCATGCGATGCAGGAGGAGATGGATTCTCTACTCACTAATGAGACATGGGAGTTAGCCCAGCTACCTGCACAGAAGAAAGCCTTGCACAATAAATGGGTCTACCGGGTCAAGCAGGAGAGTGATGGAAGCAAGAGATTCAAGGCCAGATTAGTCGTGAAGGGATTTCAACAGCGGGAAGGAGTGGACTACACGGAGATATTTTTCCCTGTTGTGAAACTCACAACCATCAGAGTGGTGTTGAGTCTGGTAGCTACAGAGGACCTCTTCCTTAAGCAGTTAGATGTGAAGACTGCCTTTCTTTATGGTGACTTGGATGAAGAAATCTACATGAAGTGGCCTGTTGGCTTCATTGAAGAAGGAAAGGAAGAGATGGTGTGCAAGCTCAAGAAGAGCTTATATGGTTTGAAACAGGCTCCGAGACAATGGTATAAGAAGTTTGATAACTTCATGCAGAACAATGGCTACAGAAGATGCAATTCGGATCATTGCTGTTATTTCAAAAGGTTCGAGTCCAGCTTCATTATTTTGTTATTATATGTTAATGACATGTTAGTAGCAAGACCATGTTTGGAAAAGATAAACAGTTTGAAGAAGCAGCTAGCAAAGGAATTTGCAATGAAGGATCTGGGCGCATCAAAGCAGATTCTAGGGATGCGAATCAGTAGGGATGAAGCTGAAGGGACATTGAGATTGAGCCAAGCTGAATACATTGAGAAGGTACTTCAGAGGTTCAACATGCAGAATGCTAAAGTTGTTAGCACACCCCTTGGAAGTCAGTTCAAGCTATCTGAGGAGCAATCGCCTAAGACAGATGCAGATAGAGAGCATATGAGCAGGGTGCCATATTCTTCGGCCATTGGGAGTCTCATGTACGCGATGGTTTGCCCGAGGCCAGACATCGCCATGCAGTAGGAGTTGTGAGCATATTTGCAAGCAATCCAGGAAAGCAGCATTGAAAGGCCGTGAAGTGGATAATGCGGTACTTGAGAGGGACAACGAACAAGCCATTATGTTTCAGGAGGAAGGAGTTGGTACTGCAGGGATACGTGGATGCGGACTTCGCCGGTGATCATGATACAAGGCGAAGCACTACGGGGTATGTTTATACCTTAGCGTCAACAGCAGTGAGCTGGGTCTCACGTCTGCAGAAGATAGTGACTTTATCTACAACCGAGGCCGAGTATGTCGCGGTGACTGAAGCAAGCAAGGAGATGATCTGGTTAAACGGGTGCTTGGAAGAGTTGGATCTGAAGCAGGGAAGAGGAGTTCTTTATTGTGATAGCCAGAACGCTATACATCTTGTCAAGAATCCAGTATATCATGCCAGAACGAAGCACATCTACGTCAAATACCATTTTATACGCTCACTAGTTGAAGACAAAAAGTTGCACTTAAAGAAGATTTTGGGGAGTCAAAATCCAGCGAACACGTTGACGAAGGCAGTCACCATTGAGAAACTGGAGTTGTGCGCAACTTCAGTTGGCCTTCACGAGTTTAAGACGAAGGCGGAGCCACACTACGAGGATCGGCGAGATCGCCGGGATATTGTTGATTGAAGGAAGAATTTTTCGAAGGGAAAAGATACATGCGAAGAAGGAGAGAGTTCGGGTGAACTCATTGCAGGCACTTTGGTCTCCAAGTGGGAGATTGTTAGTCTAAGGTGTAGACCCAAAGTCCGGACGAAGATTGGAATCAAAAAGACAGAAAAATAAGCAGACAGATCCACGGTCAACCGAGTCGGTCGACCGCGAATGTGCACAGGAAGCTGGGAGAGCCTGGATCAGGTCGCGGTCGACCGGGGCGGTCGACCGCCAAAACCCTGTAGGAAAACTGGTCTCGGGTTTTGATTACGGTCGACCGCGCCGGTCGACCGCCAAACTCTCTGGAATCTTCGCTGTCGACCGACGCGGTCGACCGCGACGCAGTCAAACAGAATCATGTTCTGTTTAGGAATCTGTTTCACCTAGGATTCTATATATGCCCCAAACGATTTTAGGTTTTGTACTACATCAAAAAAGAGCTTTTTGACTGCAAAGAAAGAGAGAATTTCAGAGAGATTAATCCCTTGTTTGAGAGCTTGTATTTTCTTCTTCAATTAATAAAAATATTGTGTGGTGTGGCTCCCGAGGACGTAGGCACGTTGCCGAATCTCGTTAAATCTGTGTGTTCATCTCCTTTACTATTTTGCAAGGTTAGATCTTTATTTGTGGTATTATTCCTACTTTCCTACTTTCAACACAAGGTCCGGAAGGGCAAGGGTTCGATTGATTGTTTCGAATCCCCAACATGTGTAACTTTTTATCTCTTGGTGATCTGGTCTGCACTGGTCCCATCTGGAAGGATAAGGTTATATGATATTTTCTAGTCTCCTAATTAATAATGTCTATGGCCTCGTCTCTCGTTATATTGGTTATTTCTTATCTAGAATTTTTTTAGACATCCTGTATTCCTTTCTACAGAGATGAAATTAGATATAATATATAATTCCTCTACTCGCCTTTCTAATAAGATTTTGTTACCTTAAGATTTCAGGCAATTAGTAAACCCTTTTGTGGAGCAAGCCGTGCAGTATTCTGTAGCAGCTTCGAATGTTGTCTCTTCTAGCGAGGAGGGAAGGAAGGATGCATTACAAAAACTCCTTTTACAGGGTCCATTTAACAATTTATTATTTCTGGTCACAGCATTGATTACTTCTCGAATAATCTGTGAAGTGTTTTCCTTCGTTAGAACCACACCATTTACTAGTGTTTCACTCAAATTTGTGTGCCAGATCTTTATTTGGCTTAGTCTTGCAGGTCTAGATATTACCATCTTAGGCAGCAATGATTTTTATTCATACCGGAATCAGGTACTGTTTTTGCTTCTTGCATTTTCAGCCTATTCATTTTTTTTTTTCAATTATTATATGCATTCTCTGCCAGACTGCATTTTCTTCCTTTGTGGGACTACTTCCATTTTTTTTGGCAATGATATGGTTGGCATATAAAACAATAACCCTCAACCCTCGCGACAATTTTAAAGTTTTGGTGTAGTAACGTGGTTCTTTAAAGTGGTATTAAAGTAATCCAGGTTTAAATCCCAGACGCCACGAATCTAAAGTGGATTTTAAAAAAATAGATACTGCCACATGAGTAGAGGACGCCCAAGCTGTGGGGTCATGTTAGAATATAAAAAAATAACCCTCAATCCTCACAACTTTAGAGTGTTGTGTGGTAGCAGACTGGCAGGGTCCTTTTAAAAGATACAAACGATGTTCTGCAGGAGTGTACATTACTCTCTCTTGCAGGCTACATTGCTGATGCTTGCTCTCTTAAAATGTTCCTTAGTTGGCTGGTCGGAGCTCACCTGTTCAAATCGCATCTCTCTTTTAAATGTTCCTTCAGTCGCTCTCTTCTCGCAAAAAAAAAAAAATTGTCCTGCCCACGATTGTTCCTCCATTTCCAATCGCTATGCCCCTGCTTCTTCATTCTCTCACTCAAATGATTGCAACCTTATCAGATGCATATGCTATGTTCCTTCGAAGGACATCAACCACCTCCAAACTCTCTCCAAAGCAACCACCAAACTGCAAGCTTTCAGCGCATTTCTTCGGCAAGCAATTGTGAAAGGCATGAAATGCAACCCCGGAAAGAAAAGCAAGATGGCCGTTATGGTTGATGGTGCTCGAGAGTGAATTATGAGATGTCTTCTTATTTTGGAAATGTAATATGTGTGACTTTCAAAAAGAAGAAATAATCCAAAGATTTAAGATCGATGAAGTTAAGTGAGATTGTTGGCATGTTGGATAAAATGAACGATGAAGGAGCACTTTTTAGGTTAATGGATATGGTAGGCAAACAAAGCATAAAAGGAGTTACTTCAAATGTGAATCACGAAGAGGAAGATTATGGATCTGCGTTTGTAGTTTCATCAGGAAGAAGATGTATCAGAAGTTGGTTCTGGGTACGGTCAGCCAAATTTAGGACCGTATCATGTTGGTTGGGATGGGATAGTTGGATATATTATGCCGATGCCAGTAAGTAGCCGTGAAGGTGACTGGGTAGTTTATGCGAGGTTAATGGATCGGCATGTGCAGGCACTGGAGGTAGGAGTGGGTGTGTTTCAATCCCTGACATGTAGGCATCGCATGTTGGCTAGTGATTCTGCTGAAGACTGAACATAATTTGATGCGATTTAATTTCAATTATGTGACTCTTGCCTGCATAAAGCTAAAACTTTGATACTTGTATGTTTCACTATCAAGATGATATTCATCTGTTCCATGATTCTGTTCTGTCGTGAGTTTTTTTTATCATAGTATGTTTTTGTTATGCCCTCATTTTGTCAAAACTTGTCAAAGTCCCTAAAAATTTCTGGCCATGCTTATTTGAAAACGCTCGATTTCTTACCTACAGTGCACCCATATCACAATCATGTACTTCTTATATGTTCCGAAGGCTTCACTCTCCTTATATGATCAGATTATTTAGAAACAGTCATTAGTTTACAAGCAAATAGATATGTGAATGAATATAACCAAATGCTCCTAAAAAGGATTTTCTTCACAGTGAACAATGACATGTATTCCCTATAATTGTAGATTGTATAAAAGCTAGAAGGGCTGTTTCTTTCCTTCCCGTTTTCTCCCTTTGTGCCAAAGTTTGACCCTCCTGTTCGTCTATGCTGTTCCTGTTTTGCCCCTATTCGTTCTTTCTTTGTTTCTTTGGACTCAAGGGTATTTTGGGGAAGTTATGCGCAAAGTTTCAGCCTCCCTCTTCGCGCTATATCTGTTTCTTTGAATTCGAGGGTATTTTGGTGAGGCGCCCCTTTTTGTGGCTTTTTCTTTGAGTAGTTCTACAGGGACCCCAAAAAATGGGACCCCTGTGGGACAGGTGAGGTGTCACCCCCTGGTGGGGTGATTTACAGTAAATCACCCCACCAGGGGGTGACACCTCACCTGTCCCCACAGGGTCACATTTTTTTGGGGTACCTGTGGCATTTTTCTTTTTCTTTTTGTCTTTGTTTCATTGAGATGATCGGGGAATAGTTACTCAGTGAGGGAAGGTGTGGAAATGGGTGGGCGAGGGTACGAAACTTGAACCTGGATTTTCTTTTTAACGTGATATAGATGTTTGTTTTCTCTTCTTAGATGATGAAAGTAATTTTTTTTGAACTGATCAGATTAAGATATCTTGGTGATGGATTTGCATGGTTTTGTGTCAACAAGTGAAGCGATTCAAAGAACTGGTCGGGCTTTATATGGATTTGTACTTCAATTTGGGATAGGATGAATTGGACAGCAACTCATGGAGGTTTCATGTCTGTGCTGATGATCTTAACTAAAGGTCATTTATCTTATAGGTGGTCTCAGCTTTACTCATTTCTATAGCGGAAGGAAAAGTTGTTGCTGTTAATTTGAGCCTCTGTAATGTTCTTGCAGTTGCATGTCTACATTATCTCAAAATTTATAGTGTAAACTTTTGTAAAATGGATCTGAAACTGCACCGTCTTCTGATGTAGGATGATGGCTTTGCAAATGTTGAATCTCTGCCTTTCTCCTTGGCTGATCTTCATTTCAATATAAGTTGAACCTCTGCCTCTCCCCTTGGTTAATAAAGTATTTTTATTAGGAAAGGACTATTCATTCTAAATAATTTTTCACTTATGTATGTATGTGTATATGAATGTATGAAGAAATATAAATATGGATAGACACACACGTACACATAAGTGATTGCGTAGGTGCTGATCTCCTATGTCATTAATTTATATCGAAGCGCATTCATAAGACAATGATAAAGAGAACCATTGTAGCAAATTACTATAACCAAATCGGGAAAATCAATAGAGTTTTAACTCGAATCAAGATGACTCGATAGAAAGCTGATCGTATTTAATAACTAGCATTCCACCTTCAGCAATAGGTAGCCTCCTTAGTTAAGTAGTTAAACGTAAAAAGTGATTTTGACTTATTTACTCCCATATTTTTAATGGATTAATGACAAAGTACAGACCACGGAGCTTACTTTTGGTGTGACCAATTAGTAGCTATTTCTTTATTTTCCACCACCAGAATTCTTTTGACTACGTAGCACCAGGTGCTTCCTCCGGGTTTGCAGCTAATTTACTTGCATGTTCTTATCAGTTTTTTTCCTTTGCTCAAATCTAGCTGCACTTCCCAGTTATATCCAGAGCAGTTGAATCAAGAGCGTTCTTAATTGAAAATTATTTTCTCATATGAAAAATGTACTTTAGTTTCAAAATCTTTTTAATTACCTATTCTAGCCCTTATTTCAGGCAACGCGAGCCTGCTTACAAGTAATCTCTCTTGCTTTATCAATTAAGCAACAAGAAACAAGACTTGCGTCAATGACTTCCTATCGAATACCATTGGAGGAGCAATAACAGCAGCGATACAAAAAGCTATGTGAATATGAAACACACCCTTGCTAGATAAAATATCCAGTCTTGTGGGTCTGAAACTTGTTAGGAGGTAATCATGAATTCACACTTCAAAAAAGGAAAAGCCAGCCGCCCAAATCAAGGACCGAGTCAACTTGGTTCTTTAAGTCCAGACTTATCACATTATCTAGTAAAATAATTAGGAATTAAATACCAAACACTGAGTAGCACGACATAGAGGCACGCAAGCAAAAAGATCTCAACAACTGTACAGTAATGTTACCAAATTTTTTTGAATATAAAAGTGTCCCAAAAAAAATAATAGAATTACGACAAATATGTATCTCCACCCATTATCCAACAGACCAACAACAGCAATTACAGAAAGAAAGCTTAAGATGATTCACACAAGCTTAGTAACAGAATAACCACATTAAAAGTGCTGTTTTAGGCCAATCTCAAAACTTACAACCAACAGAATTTTATGTTCCACAACAATGGCAAAACATGTAATTGCAACAGAGAAAATGAACGTCTTATACCAAGATACGTACTTACAAATTGCAATAAGGAAACAGCCCCAAAACAGAAAAGAAAACTTTTTTACTTTCCATTTACAAGCTCTCTAGAACAAACTTAGCATTTGAGCATGTTAGGCCATATCTACATATGAAGGAATATTGTTTCAGTAACAAAAATATTATAAAACTACTAAAATATGATAAGAAATTAAAAATTAAAAAACAATAGTTAAATAATTATCTACTTTTCCCCTCGTTACTCCTCAAGGCGTGCAACAACAACCATAACAGCATAATGTCACTGTCAATAGAAAAAATGTACATAAAAAAATGAAACAAAAAAAATTGATGTAAGACAAAAAAAATTGTACAAACCCACGTAGCCTTTATCCAAACATTTTTTGCAGAATAGCTCTAATAGATTTCTCATTGACAATACCATTTCCCATAAAGCAATGAGAAAATACGAATAGAATTGCTCTGAAACCCCTCTAAGAAGATGCCCCTCTGAGAAACAGAGGCTCCATAATCTCTCCATTAGGTATACTTCAGACCCAATGCACATCTTTAGACATTCAGATCACTTAATAATCTAAAAGACCAATAACAGATAAGATACAAAATTAATAAAAATTTAACTTGAACTACTAAAAGAAAAGTTATACTAAAAGAAATTAAAAAAAAAGGTCATGCCAAAGATTTTGTGATATCCCTCTCTTCTCGACCACTAACCAAGAATGTCTCCTCCAACATTATATTTGTGAGCAAATTAATAATAACCAAAGAAGTTAGCGGTGTAGCATTTTCATTCATCAGTTGAATGAAGTTCTCCAAAATAGTAACAACACATATATTCCTATAATGTATCCAAAAAACTATTAGATAGAAACCAACAACTTATAATAAACATATATTAAATACAACTTGCTCACTAATTTTATTATCAAGTGGTTGTACCATTTTCTGATATATTCTCTTCAGTCTTAGAGATCTCCTAGAGGTTGTACAACTTTGTTAAGTTCTCCAACTTGAACTCGACGGGTATGAGCTTTTTTCGGATGCTCGTACTTTTTTCGGATGCTCGTACTTTTTTCTCTAACTTGAACTAGACAATTTCTCTTGTAGAGCTGCTGGGACGTTTTCTAGGAGATCTCTAAGACTGAAGGGAATATATCAGAAAATGGTACAACCTCTTAAAGATAATAGAATTAGCGAGCAAGTTGTATTTAATATATGTTTATTATGAGCTGTTGGTTTCTATCTAATAGTTTTTTGGATACATCATATGAATATATGTATTGTTACTATTGTGGAGAACTTCATTCAACTGATGAATGAAAATGCTACACCGCTAACTTCTTTGGCTATTATTGATTTGCTCACAAACATAATGTTGGAGGAGACATTCTTGGTTAGTGGCCGAGAAGAGAGGGATATCACAAAATCTTTGGTATGACCTTTTTTAATTTCTTTTAGTATAACTTTTCTTTTAGTAGTTTGAGTTAAAATTTTATTAATTTTATATTTATCTGTTATTGGTCTTTTAGGTTAAGAAGTGATCTGAATGTCTAAAAATGTGCACTTGGTATGAAGTATACCTGATGGAGAGATTATGGAGCCTCTGCTTCTTAGAGGGACATCTTCTTAAAGGAGTTTCAGAGTAATTTTATTCGTATTTTCTCATTGCTTTATGAAAAAATGATATTGTCGATGAAAAATCTATTAGAGCTATTCTGCATAAATATCTGGACAAAGGCTACGTGGGTTATGTACAATTTTTGTCTTACATCAATTCTTTTTGTTTCATATTCCGATGTACATTTTTTCTATTGGCAGTGACATTTTACCTCATGCTGTTATGATAGTTGTTGCACGCCTTAAGGAGTAACGAGGGGAAAATAGACAATTAATTAACTATTATTTTTTAAATTTTAATTTCTTATCATATTTTAGTAGTTTTATAATATTTTTTGTTACTGAAATAATCTTCCTTCACGTGCAAATGGCCTAACATGCTCAAATGCTAAGTTTGTTCTAGAGAGTTTGTAGATTTAATAATTACAGTGTAAATAGTCAAAATAAACTTACAGAAACAAGCATAACTGTGGCACCTCACCACCTCGAGCCTTAGATCCAACCACCAGAAGTCAAGGCAGCCACTGGATCTCGATCCCCAAAAGTTGGGGCTGGATGCCCAGGAATTGGGGGGGATTGGCGGCTAGGGTTTTGGCACATTGGGGGAGATCGAGAGGTTTGAGCGGCGGTAGATGAGGGCACTTGGGATTTTTCGCTAGGGTTTTGACGAGATTGAGAGAGGGAGGATGAGGAAATTTGATTAGACCTCATCTGAAAATTTGAGGACTAGTGAAGACTAAGGGCTTGGAGCGGGGGTAGATGAGGGCACTTGAGATATTTTTTGCTAGGGTTTTGGCGAGATTGAGAGGGGGGAGATGAGGAAATTTTATGGCAACTCATTTAGGGCGGCTAGGGTTTTGGCGACTAGGACGGAGTATATTTATATGGCCGGACAAATTTTCAAAACAGACCTCTTTTGAATTTTATTCCCAAAAACAGACATGTTTCCAACTTAATTTTAAAAACCGACCTAGTTGATTGAAACTGAGTCGGTTTTTGAAAAAAAAATTCACAAACTTTACAGGAGTTCAGCTCCCGTGAAATTTTGTTATGAGAAAAAACTTCACGGGAGTTCAACTCCCGTCTCCCGTGAAGTTTGTGAACTTTTTTTTTTAAAACGACCCAGTTTCAATCAACTAGGTCTGTTTTTAAAATTAAGTTAGAAACAGGTCTTTTTTTAGAATAAATTTCAAAACCGGACTGTTTCGAAAATTCCTCCTTGTATGGCCGCTCGTTTATGATGATTTCGCGAAAAGAGAGACCGAAAAGAGAGAGGCCATGGTAGTGGTTAGGGCTGAGCACGGTCGGTTCGGGTCGGTTTTTGTCAAATTTTGAACAACCGAACCGAACTGCATATAATTCAAAACCGAACCGAACCGTTGTAAGTCGGTTTGGTGCGGTTCGGTTCGGTTTGTTCGGTTCTAAGTCATCAATAGACATCTTGATCTCTCTGGAAATTAACTTGCTATTGGCAGTTGGGCCAATTCAATTTCATTCACAATAACAAAAACTGAACTGATACATACTGCCTTAGAATAACTAACTTGATCTATGTAACTATGTGAGAATTTGATAGTAAGCCTAGAAAGTATAACTGCTTATCAAGAAAGAAGATAGTATGCCTAAAAAGCAAATGTAACTAGATGACATCAAGCTCATACCTTCAGTTCTTTAATAGTCTCTCCCAGCTTTTCATTTGATTCCTTTAGCTGTTCTGCTTCAGTTTTCAACTGCATCAGCAGGCGAGCCGCATCACCTAAAATACTTACTTTATCAGACCTTGGAGGCTTATCAGGATCGAGAACAGAACTCAATTGCAAGAACCTGTAAGTATTGGGAAAATGCAGCAAATATATATATATATATATATATATATATATATATATATATATATATATATATATAAGAAAGGACTTGTGGTGTCTTTTGAATGTTCAATCAATTTCATACAAAACAACAAGTTTGAGCACAGAATTACAACCTGATACCCATTCCACGTGCAGTAAATAGCAGCGGACTGAATCGTGATCCCCTTCTCCCTCTCCAAATCCATCGAATCCATCTTCGCCCCAACTCCATCTCTCACCCTCACCTTGTGGATCTCATGGATTCTGCCAGTGTAGAAGTGTATCCTCTCGGTGAGCGTCGTCTTCTCCGAGTCGATGTGAGCCGAGATCCCGATGTTTCTCATCTTCTCCATCGCCTCCTTCCACCATGCCTCCTTCTCCTCCTTTGCTCGCGGGACAGCGGAGTATGATTGGCTGCCGGCTAACACGCTGGTGAGCCACACGAGCGAGGCCAGCCTAGGGTTAGGGTTAGGGTTGGGGATCTGGCGAGGGTTAGGGCTAGGGATCTGGCGAGCGAGAGGCTGCGGAGGGAGGGCTAGGGATCTGGCGAGCGAGAGGCTGCGGAGGGAGTCGGGGAGATGAGGGTTAGGGTTGGGCTTGGGAATCTGAACATTGGTGGAGGCGGCGGCGAGGAGAAGATCGCGAGAGAGAGAGAGCAAGACGAGATTTAGGGTTGGGAATCAGGGAATGAATGAGAACGGGGATTTTATAGAAGTTGGGTATTGGGTATCGGGTATGGGTTACGGTGGGGTATGAGTTCGGTCGGGTCGGTTTTACTCGGGTTGAATGTTTCTGAACCCGACCGATAGCTCATCAAAACCGCACCGACATCCGGGGTCCAGGCATTAAAATTTCAAAGAAACGAGTTGCTCATGACTTCTGCGAGCGTTCATAATAAATCAAATCCCTGGATCAGATCCGAGGCATTAAAACTATAATGTGACATATTTGACACTTCCACTCATCAAAGAGGGATTATGATGACTCATCACTATAGTTGTAAGGATAAATTTTCAAAGTAAGCTCTATTAAAAATTTAATTTTAAAAAACGACTCATTTAAGATTTAATTACTTTTTTCGATCTAGTTTCAGCAAGTGGCTGAAACTGGGTTGAAAATAATAAAAAAGTTTCAAAAACTTTATGGGATTCTAAATCCCTTGAAGTTTAGTGCTTCACTAAACTTCACGGGATTTAGAATTCCCTTTGAAGTTTTATTTATCATTTTCGACCCAGTTTCAGTTAGTTAGCTGAAATCAAATCGAAAATGGTGAATAAATTGCAAATAGGTCGATTTTACAAATAAATTATAAATATGGTCTATCTTAAAATTTTATACTAATTTTTAAGTGATGAGTTATCATGACCTCGCTCTTTTTGAGTAGCAATATCAAAGTAGGGCAATGAGAGTGGTATACTCAGCATTCTCCATTGACGTTTCAAAGTAGATGACTTGTTTGCACTCTCGAGAGTTGGGTTGGGCTCCAGACCATATATATTTACGTCAAAACTGTCTTTACTATTATCTATGCTTACCACTTTTAAAGTTTTTTTTATTAATATCACCTTTATTTGCTAACATGCTTTCAATGTCATACATTTATCTGTTTTCAGCCAAAAAACTTCGTGCCCTAACCATTATACCCTCCAACTCCCTCATGTGTTATGCATGTGATATCCCTTAACTCACCTAACCAAAACCAGGTGAAACAAGACACATGAATCTCATGTGTCTTCTCCCCTTCTTCTTCCCTAAACTATATCTCAATTCCTCCGAAATTAAACTATGCATTATCTTTTAGCCACAGGTGGCATTGCATTTCTTTTGAGACTTGTGGTCTCTCCCATTGTTCCATTTGGATAGATGTGCTTCTCGTTGAGACTCTGATTGTTCTTGAAATATCATTTTTATTCTCTAGTTTAACCTTTATTTTACATTTTTTTTATATTTTAGATGTGTACATGCTCTGTAGATAGAGTTTTATTGGCAAAATTATAAGCAGGATGTTTTATAGAGACGTGAATGCAACTATGCAGATTAAAAAAAATTCATGGTTGCATTGTAGACGAGTCACATCAATATAATTATATTTTTGACCTGGGGCGTGACATTTTTCATGAGTATGCTACATCAGATTTGTGTAAATATTCATCCCAAAGGAGAAATTTATTTTAGGATGAAGCTACCTTGGAATGAGATACTGTAGATTGCATAATACATTCACTTGAACGCTCCTTCAATACAGTTCATAGAAAGTTACGTAGGGAAAATTTTCAGCAAATACAATGGCGGGCTTCGTTGGAGCTCAGAGAAGAAACAAAACCAAGTGCTAGGCTTTCTATGACAGATACAACTACTACAAAATCAGATTTGATGTCCTGTTCAGACATATTGCCTCATCCAAATAGTCTCAATACTAGCTTTTACAAGTTCTTTTTGTGGAACTCGGTGCGATGTAATACAAGAAGCAGCTGTGTACCGCTAAAATAAAAAGCTCGCCTTGTATGGTGTGATACGCATGTAACACAACACAACCGCTTTTGATGCAGCAATTCTACCAAGCACGATGCTCGATGACAGCAGCAATCACATCTTTCAGAGCTCCCTGCGAGGTGGGAGAACAAGGAAATGGCGGTGAAAGACTATTTCATCACTCAACACGGTAAATCAATTACACTCGAAGTGTTACCGGCGAGTGGTCCTTTAAACCAAGAGACAATACCAATGGCTTAGATGAACCGCAAGAACTGCATTGGAAATAACAAGAGATTATCGATCAATTAAGGGATACCACTGCTATAAGCATTCCAATTGACCTATGTGTAAGTTATATACATATTTAAATTGTAGCATACTAACGACTAGGCGGAAATGTCATTTTTGGTAGATTCAGTTTCTTCTATTTCATGTCAACTATGATTTGGTGACATTAGCCGTCTTAATAGATATGGAAACAAAGAGAATATCAGACCTTATATGTTCAATGAGTTGACGTGCACATGCGATCAGAAGAGGCTGAAAAGATTAATTGAAGTGCTATCAACTTCCAATTCATTAGATGAATAATAATCCAAACCGCACAAAAACAATCACCTCACCTCATCTCTTTTACCAAACACTACAGAAACGTTGAAAGTGGGGTCTACAGTTACATCAGCTTCTTTCCTGAAACCAGACGGAACATTACGGTTATAACCATGAGCTGCTGAGCATGGATATTTTAAGATTATAAAGGATATTTTAACGAAACCTCGAACTTTTTATTGATCACTAGCTAGAAAGGAAAAACTAGTTAACTACACAACAAACAAACTAATTCAAATCATGAACTGATTTACATTTGAAAAGCCTAAGATTACTATGTCAAGCACCTACGAAAAACTGTTAAAAAAATTTGAATCCTAATCAGGTAATGGAAATAGAAGGATGAGGAAAAGAAAAATATAGAAAGCTGAAGAAACAGTATAGATTGGATACATACACCTGTGTAACCCTATCAATACGCAAAGGCATAGACAGATATAAAATCACTATCTACACCACCAATAGCACGCTATGGTCATATGCCAGAGAAATTCCAGTCAATTGCAGGACTTTCACCAGATAATTAAATTCATGCAGAGATGAAAGGCAAAGTGTTGTAGTTAATTAGAATTTACAATAAGGAAATCAATCCATGTAAACTACTGTGAAATTTGAAAGTAAAAAGGTACCCTTAAAATATGAAGTAAATATGTTTTTGCTCCCAATATAATTTGTATCTAGTTTTCCCATGCATATCCCTAATAGACAGACATATACTGTACACACAAGGAAACCAATAATGGGACCATTCCTCAAGTAATTCAGCACAAGTAATTGATCGTACCAAAAAGTTTAATGTGTACGCTTCATGAAAGTTTTAAGTTGATCGGATCTCATTGCATAACACAATTTTTTATATATTTATCAATTTCAAAATTGCAAAATGCAGAATGCAGAAGAAAAGTGCCGACCTGGCATGCAATATGGTACCCATGCATCCTATCTGTGTAACCATGACCTGCACAATAACCAAGTTTGAGTATCTTTAAAATTGGATGCTAATTCAAACAATATGGACTTTGATGTACCAGAAGATAATCATCGTAAGTGCACATCAGGATGTCCGTTCTATTTCCCTGTGATACAAAAGAGAACAAGCAATTGTTACTTCACAGAATGCTTGCAACATATCATTTAACAGTGCATTTCAGTCTGCCCAAAAGAAATGACTGTTTTTGGATTATACAGTAATACAGCATGTCAAAGTGGAACTTGACAATCTGATAGATGCTGGAGCTCAATGTAGAGTTCTAGTCTCCAATATTAATATCATCTATGACAATATTGAATTAGAAGTTAGGTGGACATGGTATTTCACAAGGACATATAGCAGTTAGCAATATTTCAACCAAAATAAGAATTAGATGATAGACATGAGCGTAAAAGTTTTCTTTTTAATGGTGCAAAAAGAGTAAAAAATATCACTGTCCCTAGCAAGGATCAAGAAAGCAGAAATTTTTTGAAATAAAGTTGTAAAATATAAACAATACATACGATGTTGCATATGAATACATGATGATCCTAAACAATTTTCCAGGAAACGAAGTTGTATGTCTGCGCTTGCAAGCATGTGTGTCGCTATGTGTTGGGTGGGTGGATGGGTGGGTGGGTGGGGGGGTGGAGTTGTGGTCAAGTGTAACTAAAGATTTCTAGTTATCAGATTACTATGGGGACACAACTAAACCAAGGACGGAAAGCTTTTCTATTGAATCTAGAGAAAGTTCAGAAATTCCATTAAGAGCATGAAGGTAGTAGTTTAAGACACCCATATGACTTCTGCAGTCTGTTCATTGTTTTAACGGTCAGTTTCTATATAGCATATTACCAGTAACACCAAAAAAACTCTTTAAATGACACATATGTTAGCAATATATATAGTACACACAACACTGGTATAAATCAAACGACATATACACCGCATTCCCGGAACTCGATCATATAAGAGTTGGTAGTCAGTGTCATGTTCAATTTCCAGACAAGTTGTTGTCATACATGTAATGTAAAAATAGAACACAATCCGCATGAGATAAAGATAGTACGAGACCTTTATATCTAAGGATACCCTCTTACTACGCACAGGAAAGCCATTATTCCCATGAGAGTCTGACGCAATCTCCATTGTGCCTAGAGAAAATAGAAACCCAACATAGCTATCAATCCAATTATTAACAATAGAGCACATTATATCAAAATATTTTATGAGCAAAATGTGATCTAAAATAAGTAGGACATGGGCATTGACCAATTTCATATGCCTGAACAGAACTTTATTTACTGATGGGTCTCTAGTAACATTTTCCCGCTAATTAAGTAAATAAATAAATCAAAATAGTAACTCAAAATTTTGCAGGGTAACATTAGCTTGATTCACTGTAACATTGATGATAAAGAAACCAATTTGCTAAGGATTGAATTAGTTCTCCATGTGAGTTCATTCTTAAGAGAGCAAGAACTCCAATGTATCATAAAATTCAACAGAGCATAAATTACAAGGTTACGAAAAGCTAATGAAAATCAATATAGAGGCAGAGATAAACCTTAGCTTGTGCGGGAATCTTTTCAATTTGGGGGGAAGGAATTGGGATTAGGTTTTCGTAATTCAATATTGGGGTTGCCCTAGTTCGGTTTTGGGGCCAACTCAAGGAAACTGCGTGAATTTGTAACGGGTCGGATTCGAGTCGGATCCACGTGCGGATTCGAAACCCGTCAAGATCAAAAAGTGAAAAGGGCTCGAACCAAACAAACTTTCAAACGAGGAGAAACACCAAGGGTTATCAGCATATCTTTTTTAACTTTAAAATTTTACCAGAAAATCTTTCTAACATGCTAAGCATAAAATAATTGTAATTTCACACGGATTGATAAAATTACATAAAAGAGAACATTTTTGCTAGTTAAAATTCCAATTCACACGCTTTTAGAAGGTTTTTTTTTTTTTAAACCCTAACTTAAGTGGTTTTTCTGATATTTAGGCTATAGAGAATAGTTTCAAGCAACCAAACATATCTTTAGTAGGAATATTGTCCTTTTTTTAAAAAAAATGTCTTTTGCATGCCATGCTCTTAGAAAGTCCAAACTTTTTCCAACCATGAAGAAGTGCATATATATCAAATGACATTTTTCTCATATTTTCTTTTAGGGGCTGTTCGTTTCGCAAAAATTTTTGGGAAATCAAAGAATAGGGAATTAAAGAATAGGATTTCTTGAATTATAGTTGTTTGGTTGGTTAAAAAAAGAAGGAAATCAAAGAATAGGAGATGAGATGAGATGAGTTGTCATCATATTATTGGATGATGTGAGTGATTTTTTAAGAAAACTTGTTTTGATGTTGTTTGGTTGGTTAAAAAAATAAGAAAATGTATTATAAGAAACATATTTCCTATAATAATTTTTTCCTTGTGTTTGGTTCATTCTTAAAAATAAGAAAATAGATGAGATAAGATGAGTTGTTTGTATATTATTGGATGATGTGACCCACACTTAAGGAAATCAATTTCTTTCTTTTTTTTGAGGAAATGGGTGGAAATGAAATGTTAATGAGATGAGATGAGTTGTCACCATATTATTGGATGATGTGAGTGATTTTTAAATATGAGATGAGATGAGTTGGATGATGTGACCCGTTTCTTGTGTTTGGTATATTTTTAAAAGTAAGAAAGGAGATAAGATGTGATGAGTTTGTGGATAAAAATAATATTTTATTGATAAAAGTGTATAGATTTCTTTTTCTTAGGTTGAGTTTTATGGAGAGAAATGGATAAAAATAATATTTTAATGAAAAAAGTATATGGATTTCCTTTTCTTGGTTTTTAGGAAATCTCCCAACGCCAAACAAACGGGCCCTTAATAAAACCATATAGTTTATTTAACTTTTGTCAGTATTTACATGTTACTCGTACCAAGGAATAGGATGAAAAAAAAAAGGAAATATGGTCCAATAACAACATTCATACATACTAAATAAACAATATTAGGATAACAAAATGTTGAGAAAACGTATTTTAAGATTTCCTATGTGCGAAGGTAATAAAATCAAGTTGCCTTCTCTTCTGCGCACGCAACGATAACTCTACACTAAAACAGTGGGCTTATGGGCCTAGCCACCTATTCGAGAAAACCATTCAAATAAGTTTGCAGCCCATTTACAACTGCAATATAATTCTGATCCAATTAAATGAAAATGCTAATGCAACTCCATCTCCACGCAAAACATTATATAACTGTAGGAGCAATAAATAAACATTTTGCCTGCATAGTTCATGTTGTTAATTACGAACTTATTAATTTGCTTGCCAGCTGATTAATACACAAACCATTCTTCTGCGACGTGCGTATTTTGCGTTCTTAATTAGATTTGACTCGTTCGAAACAAACAATATCCGATAGAATCATAGAAACAAAGAAAGATGATAGCGTGCAGGGATGGTTAGATCTAAGGTAAAGTGGTTAAAAATAAAGAAGGATGGTAGCATCCAGGGATGCTAACGTTAATCAGTCTCTCTTTTTTAAGAGGCTAAATAAAAAAATTTTAAAATATCCGAAAACCTCTTTTAACTTTAAGATTTTGTTATTAGCGTACCCCACTCAAAAAAAACCCCAAGCCCACCCCCACCAAAGGAAAAAAAAAGTTAAAGGAAAAGAAAAAACACACACAGAGGGAAAAGATAAACAACACCAACGATAATTTTTCACATGGGTGGGTAAAATTATATAGAAAAATATTTTTTTTTTCAATGAAAATTACGGTTCACACTTTTAGAAATGTTTCTGATAAAACCTTTAAAATTATTAATTAAGTGTAGATTTTTGATAACCCCTAATCGTAAGGGGCGTTGTTGACATTTTGAATGTTATGTGGGATTATTTGATAATTGTCCAAAGTTAAGGGCTTTCCCCCGCTTGATTTAGCCAAAATGTGCCCCCAAATTAATTTCTGTAAACGCCGTCACTGCTTAAATTAACCTGCGTTTTCTAATAAACCATGGTGTTGGTAGTTTGTCCCGGCGAACGCGTGAAGATTAGTAGAAAGGATTAAACAAGGATAATGATCAAATCACACCTAACCTAGACAGCAATTATTGCCCGCCCACAGTGGCAAAATTGATATTCCTCAAATATTCCAGGGCACGTTCTCCAGAAAGCAACGGAGGAAACTTCCAGTGGCTTCACCTTTTTGACGCCCAATCACGTACTGAAAGAGTACGAAACGCCAAGCATATTACGGAGTTCAAACTCAGAAAGGTCCCCGTGGTTTGCGCTGTAAATCTATTAAACCCCCAAACTATTATTTGGATCTATTAAGTCCCTATGTTTTTTATTTTGAATCTATTTAGCCCTTACGTTGTTTCTCCATAACTAAAAAGGGTATTTTTGTCTTATTAAATCTACTTTTTAGTTATGGAGAAACACCATAGGGAGTAAATATATTCAAAATAAAAAGTATAAGGGCTTAATAGATCCAAATAATAGCCCGGGGGCTTAATAGATTTACGGCGCAAACCATAGGGGTCTTTCTGAGTTTGAACTCCATATTACGGGATAAACCGGAAATAACGCATTATGCCACTCTTAATGTCAAATTATTCTCCTTTAAAAAAAGGTCATTTTATTCCATAATTCATCGTCAAATCGACATCAGATGACTGCTTTTCAACTGTTCACAGTAACGGGTCCCTTTCATAACCTTGGAGTTCATTTTTTTTTTCGGTTTTTTTAAATATTAGTCTCTCGAATCGTAGCCATTTTGATATCAGTCTCTCAAGTGTTTATAGCTTGATGTTAGTCACAAGAGTTGAATTGGTGTGCAGATATTAGTCTCCTGCTAACTTTTACGTTCAGAACACCCACACCTGGTTAGATTTAGCCCAATCACGTATGGCTAATTACCTGAATACCCTCGCTCATCTAATTTCCCAAACTTGTTTTCATTTCCCACTCTCTTCGTCTCTTCTAGTTCCTGCTCGCTTCTTCAGAATCATAGGTCCGTTGACATTTTTTTACCTTTGGATTTTACATAGTTGTGGCATTGGGTTTTGTTTAGGTGAGAGACATGACTGTCCATTAATAAAGAAAAGGGAATACCCCGTTACATTTATAACCCAAACTAACTACGTGAGCTAATATCAATACACTAATACAAATTGACGGATTAATATCAAAATATGAAATTTTAGGGGAATACTATCAATTACCCATGATGATCTGGGAGCATGCTGTTTTTTCCCGCGCATAAAGAATTCGTAAGAGGCTGGAGTTGAGTTCTCCGGTTGTTCCTCCGACGATCACGTCGGTATATAAATTTGAGTGGGAAAATGTGAGATAATGAAGATGATTTCAAGGTTGCCTCAAAAGTCGGAGAGTTACCTTGAGTTGCATGACTTCCTTTTACAGTGAATCAGAAAGATAGATAGGTAAATTGAGCTGAGTCCAAGCATGCAGCTGACTCGGCAAACAATTGACAGGCGTCGGCCGCAAGTGAAGATAAGTCATTCAGTCATCTATTGTTGGAAAGACAATTGATGCTTGGAGCTGACCGGATCTGATGAGCCATAAATGTTAGACCCTAGAGGGGGGGTGATTAGGGTCTTATGCTAATCTAATCCGATTAAATGCCAATTAAAACTAATTCAAATATATTCTTGCAAGATAGATATACAAATGGTTATGTGCAAGAATATGCAATATACACAAGGTGATATATCCTATATGATAGAAATATATGCAAGGATATATAAACTAACACAAGATGATATATCCTACCAAAGAGATATACAATATGATATTGTTTTCGTCAAAAGTTGATCTTGTTGTCGAATTCATTATATCTTCGGTCGATTACAATAAATTCAAAGAAAACAGCCTTTTTATAAGACTCTTTTACACAACAAAATTGAAGATTACAACTCTTGAGAAAATAAACGCAGGATCGTTGTTTGGATCACTGCTTTTGTGGGATCTTTGCCTGTGCCGGGAACGCTTTAGCTCGTTGACCACCGAATCACAGATTCTGATTGAATCGTGAGGGGCTTATGATTCTTCCTTCGTTATCGAAGTGAGAATATGAAACGATATCTTATCGGAGTAAGATAGTCGTTCTTCTTGAAATCAAGTCTAAGCTCGAATGTCAAGGAATCACTCCAGGAACTGAAATCTCTGCTCTTTCTGCTCTGGAATGCTCTCTGGTCAGCCTCGGATCGTACTTGTGCCCACCTCCTCAAAAAAATCGATTACAGGGGGTATTTATAGCCCTGGGGGAAACTGTCTTCTGAGACAGTGTTTACTGTCTCGCTGGTCGAGACAGTGTTTGCTGTCTCGCCCAGCGAGACAGTAATTTGCTGTCTCGCCCAGCGAGACAGTAAAATGCTGTCTCGGGAACAGTAACTGTCTGGCAGTTTTTGTTGTAACTGCATTCCCACGTCTTAAACTCCGTTATTTTGGCAGTTGTCAGCGTGATTCTCGCCCACGACGTTTCCCACGTTCTTGAACAGTTAGTGGCCACGTGTTGGCGGTTTTCAAAGCAGTGTTGACCCTCTGAGAATCTATCTCACGCCCGCGAGACAGTAAAAGTCTGTCTCGCCCGAGAGACAGTAAAAGTCTGTCTCGCCCGAGAGACAGTAAATGCTGTCTCGCATGGCGAGACAGTAAAGACTGTCTCACGTTGGCGAGACAGTAAAAGACTGTCTCGCGTTGGCGAGATAGTAAACACTGTCTCGCCTGTGTGAGACAGTAAAGACTGTCTCGCCCGGCGAGACAGTAAAGACTGTCTCGCGCGCGAGACAGTAAAGTCTGTCTCGCGCGGTGAGACAATCCATACTTGTGTTCTTTTGACTTTTTTGGATGATTTCCTCTTGAGCTGTATTTGGATATCTTTCAGCATTTTTTGACGCCTACAGATACCCCCTCCAAAGTATTCCAGACTCCTTCTTTTATAGAGGAGTTCTGGGATACTTTGGATAAGATAGATTTTACTTACGATCCCTTCAATGTTTGGTTGAGTAGATCGTGTAAATGGCTTCAACTCCTGATCTCTTCTGTCTTTAGTCTATTCATTTCTTTGTAGAATAGCTAATATTCTCACGGTATCGCGTTTATCGCTTGACCGTTGTCGAGATCTTGATTCGAAGCTGGAATTTGTACTTGTAGGTTCAGCTTTTGTCATCAAATTGTATCAGTCTTCATAAGAACACAGGTTGTCAGGTTATCCTTAAGAATATTCTGAGTAATATTCTCCAGAAACTTCCTGTTGAGGATAGGGAAACAGTTTAGACTCGTGTACCTATTGGAGTATTCAGGTTATTCTTAAGAATATATTGAATGATATTCTCCAGAAACTTCCTGTTGAGGATAAGGAAACAGTTTAGACTCGTATACCTATTGGAGTATTCAGGTTATTCTTAAGAATATATTGAATGATATTCTCCAGAAACTTCTTGTTGAGGATAAGGAAACAGTTTAGACTCGTATACCTATTGGAGTATTCAGGTCTCTTTTTTGTTGGTAGAGATGAACCCAGAATCGGAGAGGAAGAATTTTATATTCTATCTCCTGGTCTCTTGTTTGTTGGTAGAGATAAACCCAGAATTGGAAAGGAACAATTTCATATTTCATTTCCCCATCTCTTGTTTGTTGGTAGAGATAAACCCAGAAATGGAGAGGGATAATTTCATATCCCAACTCCTGGTCTCTTGTTTGTTGGAAGAGATAAACCTAGCATCGGAGAGGAATAATCTTATATTCCGACTCCTGGTCTCTTGTTTGTTGGTAGAGATAAACCCAGAAATGGAGAGGAAGAATTTTATATTCTATCTCCTGGTCTCTTGTTTGTTGGTAGAGATAAACCCAGAATTGGAAAGGAATAATTTCTTATTCCATTTCCTCGTCTCTTGTTTGTTGGTAGAGATAAACCCAGAATTGGAGAGGAAGAATTTTATATTCTATCTCCTGATGCAAAGGAAACTCAAAGTGGGATCTCCACTTAGGGAATCCGAATTGGTTTGAATAACCCTAACTGTCATAAGGTTTGATTATTCAGTTTGTGGACCTCTCGTTCATGGAACGAATCGAGAGGGGACTTTGGCTTTGGTCCTAACTGTAAGAAGGTTTGACCAAGTGGGGGTTTTGAGATGATCCTAACTGTTTAAAGGTTTGATCACTCGATTTGTGGACCTCTCGTTCATGGAATGAATCGAGAGGGGATTTTGGCTTTGGTCCTAACTGTAGTAAGGTTTGACCGAGAGAGGATTTTGAGATGATCCTAACTGTTTAAAGGTTTGATCACTCAATTTGTGGACCTCTCGTTCATGGAACGAATCGAGAGGGGATTTTGTTTGTGGTCCTAACTGTTTAAAGGTTTGACCATGTGATGGTTTGAGACGATCCTAACTGTTTAAAGGTTTGATCGTTCAATTTGTGGACCTCTCGTTCATGGAACAAATCGAGAGGGGATTTTGGTTGTGGTCCTAACTGTTTAAAGGTTTGACCAAGTGTGAGTTTTGTGAGGGAAGATTGATCTAAAGGAGTGATCGAATCTCATCTCAATGAAAGAATATTCTAAAAAACGCAGAGATAGGGTTTTAACGTTTATCGGGTTATCCCTAAGAATATTATGTTTAACATCCTTCCGGGAACTTCCCGTTATATGAATTATCGACCCCCGGCTTTCTTTGCAAAACTGGGTATAATGAGAAATACGTTATCATTAGTTGCATGTTCGGGTTATCTTTAAGAATATAAGATTCTCTAGAAACTTCCCGTTACATAAATCATCCACCCCCAGCTTCCTTTGTGAGGCCGGATTGTATTTAATCGGATGATTGAGAAGCAGTTTATACTCGTATACTCTTTGGAGTGAGGGGAAACAGTTTATACTTGTGTACCCAATGGAGTTAGATGCGTCCTCATTTGGCTTGTTTTGCCGTTATGACGCCGGAGTCAATTAAGGCTTGGATCTTATTTTTGAGTCCGAAGCAGATCTCGGTGGGATGAAGAACCCTTCTGTGGTATGCGCAATAGTTTGGATCCGTAACCATCTGGGCACCCTCTTGATCTTTAATAGGTGGCAGCTCGATTTTGTCGTTGGTCAGGAGGTATTTCAAAATGGTTGGAGCTTCATCATCTTCGAAGGAATACTCCTTTTGGAACCTCGTATCGAGAGTCGCATTCCCAGTGATTGCAGACGTCGTCGGTTGGCTCCTCTCAGTTTTCTTCCTTTTAAGAAAATATTCAGCTTGTTCACTGCGCATTTTCAACTCCTTCCAAGTTTTGGATGGTACGACCCCCAGGACTTCCAGGACATCGATGGAAAGATTGTTGTGGCATGTCTGCAAGATGAATTCCTCTGTGACAGGATCTCTGCAATTCATTGCCTTGTTACGGAAGCGTTTGATAAAATTATCGACCGACTCTCCGTCATTTTGCTTTTCATCCAAAAGGGTTCCGATTGACACTTCGGTATCATTATCGAAGAAGTTGCTGAGGAACAAACTTTCCATGTCATCCCAGCAGTTGATGCTCCCTGGTTTGAGGCGTCGATACCAATCGAAGGCGGGTCCACGAAGGGTGCCAACGAATGACCGGACCATTAAAGCCTCGTTTCTAGATATCATGCCCAAATGAGACTTGAAATAAATCAAGTGCTGAATAGGCGAGCTCTTTCCTTCAAACGGTGTGAAGTTGATCAGATGGAATTTTGTCGGGTATGGAATTGAATCCCATTCTCTTGGATAGGGACATGGAATACCCGTCTTCTTCACCTCTTGAGCCGTCATCAAAGTATTGACTTTGTTTTCAAGCTCCTTCATTCTCTCATCATCATCTTCATTCGAAGGACATTGAGGAGAATGAGTTTGATCACCCTCTGTAAGAGGCGCCATCGAACCACCCCCAATGTCATTGCTGGGAGAATCCGTTAAACTACCCCCAGCGTTATTGCTATTGGGAGGTGTATCAGCCAAGATGACTTCATCCACTTCTGGATCACTGTCGTCTATGATATTCTGAACGTGGCAGCTGGATTCAGCTCGTTGGCTGGACTCAGGATTTTGAGGCTGTTGAGCTAACAGCTCTTTCATTTGTTGGATAGCCAACTCCATCTCTGTCTTCAGTTCAACTCTAATTTCTTCACGCTGTTTGGCTAGAGCTTCTTGAAGTATTTGAGTGAACTGATCAGTGGTGATCATGAACACTTCTCTGGCTTGTCCTGCGCTAGACATCGTATCATCCGAAGCGATGGCTGAACAAGTGTCTGAAAGTTCATCTTCCGAGGATATCCCTTCATGCTTTCTTTTATCAACCATGTTGATAGCGGCTTCAGAGAATTCATCCTCTTGGGCAAGCTTCTTATGGAAATGTCTCAGCTTGGGTTTTAACATTTCGGCTCTAATGAGTCGTGTACAGGAACAATGAGAGTTTATTTCCTGGACAGTTCTCTTTCGTGTTTTGCTCATACCCCCAGCTTGATAGTGCAATTCGTCGGTATGATTGCCGGAAAATCCTATCATCTGTTGGTATGACCTCTCAGGTATGACGGTATTTTTTAGTGAACATGTCTCCTTCTGAGGGTGTAAAACCTTGTTGGCATTCTCGGAATGATTTATCACTGTCCTTGAGCGATCCAAGGTTATGTCAAGAGTCACACGTTTAAAACCACCCCCTTGTGGGTATGGAATCTTCACGGGCTCCGAATGTTGGTTTTGTACAACTCCAGACTTTGGGATCCAAACTTTGCAGAGTTTTGGTGGTTCTTTGGTTACCGTTTCTTTCTTCCCTTTAATCCTTTGTTGTAAAAGAGCACGGGTATGAGCGGTCTTTGCACGACGTTTTTGTATGCGTTCTTTGAGGGTTGAGCGAGCCCTTTTTACAAGAATCCATTCATCCGTCGTTGGTTTAGTAGAGACATGAGTGATTGCTTGTTGAGACAACTGACTCACTTGATGCCTCCTCGACTCTAAGTCCGCGTGATAACGAACTCCGTCAGTTTGTTCTAAGGCTTTAGCCATTTGGCGAGCGCGACGCTGACGTTGTCTCTGGCGAGCCCTTTTTGTCAGTACCGGTGGGATTTGATTCCATGACTCTTTAACTGGGGAAGAGTCATTGTGAGCAGAGACGTTGCGAGTAGAATTCTCAGCAACAATCAGACGAGAGTCTTCATTTGTAGCATTTGACCATTTAAAGAGCTTCAACGAAGATAAAGTCTTCCTGTATTTGCGAGGCGAGGAAATCTTTGCAGATGAGGATGACAAGTATTCCTCAAACTTCGTTTGGTCGAACTCATACTCGACCGTTGATTCAATTGGGATCTTGATGATCGGCTGCGACACGACGGTCTCGGCAGCGAGACCGTTAGCTCCCACTGTGGTCGCCAGTTTGTTTTCGTCAAAAGTTGATCTTGTTGTCGAATTCATTATATCTTCGGTCGATTACAATAAATTCAAAGAAAACAGCCTTTTTATAAGACTCTTTTACACAACAAAATTGAAGATTACAACTCTTGAGAAAATAAACGCAGGATCGTTGTTTGGATCACTGCTTTTGTGGGATCTTTGCCTGTGCCGGGAACGCTTTACCTCGTTGACCACCGAATCACAGATTCTGATTGAATCGTGAGGGGCTTATGATTCTTCCTTCGTTATCGAAGTGAGAATATGAAACGATATCTTATCGGAGTAAGATAGTCGTTCTTCTTGAAATCAAGTCTAAGCTCGAATGTCAAGGAATCACTCCAGGAACTAAAATCTCTGCTCTTTCTGTTCTGGAATGCTCTCTGGTCAGCCTCGGATCGTACTTGTGCCCACCTCCTCAAAAAAATCGATTACAGGGGGTATTTATAGCCCTGGGGGAAACTGTCTTCTGAGACAGTGTTTACTGTCTCGCTGGTCGAGACAGTGTTTGCTGTCTCGCCCAGCGAGACAGTAATTTGCTGTCTCGCCCAGCGAGACAGTAAAATGCTGTCTCGGGAACAGTAACCGTCTGGCAGTTTTTGTTGTAACTGCCTTCCCACGTCTTAAACTCCGTTATTTTGGCAGTTGTCAGCGTGATTCTCGCCCACAACGTTTCCCACGTTCTTGAACAGTTAGTGGCCACGTGTTGGCGGTTTTCAAAGCAGTATTGACCCTCTGAGAATCTGTCTCGCGCCCGCGAGACAGTAAAAGTCTGTCTCGCCCGCGAGACAGTAAAAGTCTGTCTCACCCGCGAGACAGTAAATGATGTCTCGCATGGTGAGACAGTAAAGACTGTCTCACGTTGGTGAGACAGTAAAAGACTGTCTCGTGTTGGCGAGACAGTAAACACTGTCTCGCCTGTGCGAGACAGTAAAGACTGTCTCGCGCGCGAGACAGTAAAGTCTGTCTCGCGCGGCGAGACAGTCCATACTTGTGTTCTTTTGACTTTTTTGGATGATTTCCTCTTGAGCTGTATTTGGATATCTTTCAGCATTTTTTGACGCCTACAGATATATGTAAGGATATGTCAACTAACACAAGGGTAAACAATATAAACTAGATAGAGGGAAAAACAACAATGAGCAATTGACAAAGGCAATATGGATAATAAGCACGAATGTAAAAGTACGCCAATGCAATCACAAACAAAACGATATGTTTACGAGGTTCGGTCCCCACGACCTACGTCCCCGCTCCTCACCTCGAGGAGATCTCCACTATCACAACCGGGTTTTCTACGTTCACCCGAACAATGTTTACACCTCACAATACAATCACTATGTAATCACACATCACACACTAAGTGTTGGTCCTAGCCCGTGTCCTCCTCCTCAAGTGCTCGGTTACAACCTCTCCCTAGGCACGTCAACCGACGCCACTCCTCTTGGATTCGACCCCGTCTCTCACCACACACTTCTCTCGGTGTACAAGTGTATTACAAGTGATCCTCACAATTAAGCACAATATAAATCAATTTGATTGTTCTCTAAACAAGGTGAGAACTCAATTAAGCACAACTCTTAGTCACAAACCCACAACCCCAAATTATACTATGAATGTAAATACACTAAGCTCAATAGGTTGTGTGTGAACAAAGAGTATCAATAAAACGATTAAACTAAACTCAATATAAATCTAGCTTATGGAAATTGTAATCAAAATAATAAATTGCTAGATGAGTTTAGAAACACTTCTCTAAAGATAACAAGAGAGTAGGAGAAGAGTGAATGCTCAAACACCAAAGGATGATCTCCACTTGCTCTTGTGAAATTGAATTTCACAAACTCAAACACACTCAAATGCTTAAAAGCTTATAAACACACTTAAATCAAACATAAACCCTTGATTAAGACTTTCTTAAACTTGTTTTTAACCTCTCTTGATCAACTTGAAAAGACATCAGCAATGGGGTATATATACCCACTAGAAATCTTAGCAAAAAACCCCCAAAACAAAATGACCAAAAACCCCAGCAAACAGCTCAGGGAAAGAGCCGTTAAAAGACAACGGCTATATTATCGGTCGACCGGAAATATCGTCGGTCGACCGATGAAGAGCAAAAAAC